>ML356962.1:72297-122592 GCA_005239505.1 Nicotiana paniculata
GCCCTCCCGCCTCGATTTGTCTGCTCGGGTAAGGACAGGTATAAAACAACACACCCATGATATAAACCTAGAATAACATAGCATCATGCCGGATCCTTAGTAGGAACATCTGTTTGCGTCACGTGCATTTGACTTTGAGGACTCAACACAGGGGTTGGGTCCGTCTAGGACAACTGTACCCAATATGAAAGACCATCCTGATGCATTTTACGTGCTACTTATGCATATGTTTGTTTCAGCTTGCATATTGACTGACTTCTAGAATAGGGAAAGAAAACTAAAAGTGAGGTAAGAGAGATAAATTTACCCGGTTCTAAAAATTCGGCTATTTGAAAAGTACTGAAACTCTGCCAAAATTTTGAAAAAAAAAAGAGAAAAAGAAAAGTCGTTTCAAAATAAGCCATATGTTTTCAAGAAATCATGTTTTTTTCTATTGTGTCAACACTTACCGAACTACACAGGTCTGATTCTCACCGGATGTGAGATACGTAGGCAACCCCTATTAAGTCCGGTTTCTTTTTTGCAAAATTGACCAAAATAAGAACCTTTTTGAAACATGGTCATCGCCCTGGGCCATTCTTGTCAAAATAACCTTAAAACATTCTCTTGGGACGCAGGAAGGCTGTTTTCGGAACAATAGCCACAATGTAAACCCACGTCAGTCTTCCCCCTATAATCAACACCAGTTGGCTGAAGGGCCATATTTGCAAAAACAACCCTTGTTTTGTTACTGAGTTTATTAAATTGAATTTTCAAAATTAGTCACTTTGTGTTTTTGAAATGTGTCGGTTTTGATCATTTGTCCTTAATTTGCGTGCAGAATGAGCACCATTGAGAATTTACCCTTCCAGGCCGTAGATGAAATTCCATTAAGACTACACATGTGGTGGAATGACCTGGAGGAGGTCAGTAAGCATTCTGTGACCAAGGCATTAGGTGGTCTCACCAGTCTTCTTAAGATTAAGCCTATGGTTGATCTAATTGAGGCACTAATACCATTCTGGGACCCGGCACACAATGTTTTTCACATCTTAAATTTTGAATTGACCCCTATGTTGGAGGACATAGCAGGTTATGCCGGTTTTGACGGGAATCTTAGATATCAATATCCACACCCAGAACTGTGACCCCTCAGAAATGTTTAGACCTTCTAAGCATTAATCGGCAAGTTAAAAGTGAAAATTTGGCCAAAGGTTACTGTACATTCCACTTTTTGTATAGTCGGTACGGGTACCCTCACAGATTTGAGGCTCCAAATACTGGTTTGAGTCACCAAGGGAAGAAAAACAAGTGGGAAGCACACAGAGGTTTAGCCTTTATAGTGGCATTTTTGGGCACTATGATATGCCCAAGGAATGACGGACACATAGAGTTGGAACTTGCAAGGGTGGATGACTCAATAAAGCCAATAGTACTCTTGTGCCGATGATTCTCACATAGATCTACCGAGCTCTAACTGCCTGTCGAGCTGGTGCAAAATTCTTTGAGGGTTGTAATTTGCTTTTGCAAATGTAGCTAGTGGAGCATCTTTGTCATCGCCCAAAATACATGAATTATGGTTTAACTGGACTCAATTGCATTGAGGAGTACGGAAACAGAGTAAGCATTTATGAGTTGCTGGAAGGTACTAAGGCATGGTTCACACAGCTGAGTTCTTTAACTACAAGACAGATTGGGTGGACTTTCACTTGGCTATCGGTCAACAAAGTTATCTACACGTTTGCCGACGTGTGCTTTCTGTTATTGATGGATCTTCAAAGTATTCAGCCATATGCTCCACCTCGGGTTCTATGCCAGTTGGGAAGGTATCAAATAGTCCCTCATGACGAATATCCGAGAGCGCATGTTATTGTGATATGCCCAGGGGCTGCATTTTCGGAAGAAAAGGTTCGTCAGATTTGGCATCAATATAGGTTTCTGGAGCCACAAACTCAGGTGCGGGATTTATCATCTGGTGAGCTAGAGTCTAACTACACAACATGGTATGGTAAGAGCCCCGGTCGATCAAGAGACGGAATAGCCCACCAAAAGGCCATATGTCCAACAAATCATTAACTAGGCACAAGGTTTGTCGGTAGTCTGGCTTCTCACCCCTATTTTACAAGATCCAAAGGAAAGGTTCCAATGACCTCAGAAAGCAATCTCCGCATTATTAATATTGAGGATAACCTTGAACTGGCATTTCACAACCTGAATCGGCAACTGTCGAAGAAAATAAGATGTTGCATCTCCGCATGCTAGAAATGTGGGACGCCTGGTCCAATGGTAGGGAACCGCCAAGTGAAATTCCTGGATTCCCCGAACTGATCCAAAGGACGAGTGGAATTACCAACATCCCTATGACCAACCTATTTATCCCGTGTGAGTAACCTACAATATCATCCAACTTTATCGGTATGCCTTTTGTGGTTCGCCTCCAGGCACCATTTTCTGGGGCACCTTCAACGTTGTTCTCCACACCATCGATTTTCACCATGGCACAACCAACTGTGCCCAGGCCATACTTTGAACCCCCAATATTCACCTTCGAAGGTTCGCAATTTCAACCTGATATGACTCATGTCACTATGGACTTGTACGCCCAACAGTCACAGTATGAGTCTCCAATTGAGCAAGAAAGATCAATTAATAATCCCGAGCAGGAAGAAATGGCTCGAAATATGAAAAGCTTGGAATAAATCTTGAAAAACATTCAAGGCTTGAGTGGCCAAAAAAGTGTCTCTTATTCAGACTTGTGCATGTTTCCCAATGTTTATTTACATGCTGATTTCAAAATGCCGAAGTTTGAAAAGCATGACTAGCACGGAGACCCAATCACCCATCTAAAGAGATACTGCAATCAGCTGAGAGGGGCTGGTGCAGAAGAAGAGCTTCTGATGGCCTACTTCGGAGAACGCTTAACACGAATTGCCTCCGAGTGGTACATGGATCAAGAAATCACCTACTGGAACATATGGGACGATTTGGCCCGAGATTTTGTCCAACAATTCCAGTATAACGTGGATATCTCTCTCGACAGAAACTCCTTGTCCAACTTAAAAAAGAAAACCACGGAAAATTTTTGCGAGTATGCTGTCAAATGGCACGAGCAAGCCACCAGAGTAAAACCTTTGATGGACGAAGCAGAAATGGTTACAGTCTTCCTACAGGCCCAAAAGGTTGATTACTTCCAAAATATTATGTCAGCCATGGGCAAGCCATTTTCTAAGGCTATCAAGATTGGGGAGATGGTTGAGAACGGTCTGAAAACAGGACAGATCTTGAGTCAAGTCGCTTTGAAAACTACATCACAAGCCATCTAAAATGGTTTAGGGGGTTTGGATAATCGCTAAAAGAGAAAGGAGGGAGCCGTGATGCTTCGAGGGGGTCTCGCCGATCACTTGACCATTCTTATATGCCACCAAGACCTCCACAACACTATTACCCACATCAAGATGCAACTTATGTCATGGCACCGCCTCACTATGCGGTGATGAATGCCCAACCTTACACACAGCCCCAGCAACACTATAACCAAACCCGAACTCCACCTCCCAGAAATAACCATCCTTATCGAGCTCCTTACAATCCTCGCCCACCATAAAATGTAAATAAACTTAATCCAGGCCCTCGAGAGCCTCCAGGGAGAAACAATTTCACCCCTATTAGTGAATCTTACTCCAGTTTGCTTCAGAAATTAATCCAACTAGGTCCATTGAAACTTGTACCTCCCAATCAAAAAATCCTGAATCCCCATCATTTAGGGCCGGTACCGGATGTGCATACCATTCAAGAGTAGAAGGTCATGACACAGAAGACCGATGGACCCTCAAGAGGGCGGTCGAAGGTATGATCAAAGACAAAAGAATTGTTCTAAGGGACGAGGAGGTCCCTAATGTGACGAACAATCCATTACCGGCAAAGAATAATGGGCCGGTTATTGGTATGATTTGTGATGACAAAGAGTTTGACCCGGTATTGAAGGCCATTATTTCCATCGCCAATTTAGAGGCAAGACCTAAAGTGGCGGTGAAACCGGCCAAAACCAAAAAGAAAGTAGCTCCAATTCCTCAAGCTGTTAAAAAATAAACTAGGCCAGCACCTTCCAAGAACGTGGTTCTTTATGTTACTAAGACCTCGAGAAAAGAACATCTTATCCTCATCATTCCTACAAATTCGATGAAAGGAAAGCGACATTGAATGTGCCAAGATTATATGTGCCAAAGGGGACATATGTGCCAAAGGGGACATATGTGCCGCGGGGCCAGTAATTTCACCAAGGTTGGCTGAGCCCGTGGTTATTAGCCCCGCACCACTGAGTCCTATGAAATATCATACCACATTCCCTTGGAACTACAACAGAATCATGGTTACATACAAAGGGAAAGAATTTATGGAGAAGTGAATGAGATGAATCACTCAGGGAAGTACCATACCCTAGAAGAGCTAAAGAAGTCCAAACAGAACAGGGATAAACAGATGCCACCAATAAGCATGTAAGCAATGAGGAAGCGGAAGAGTTCTTTTGAAATATAAAAACTTCAGAGTACTCAATAGTTGACCAACTCCGAAATACTCTTTCCCAGGTCTCACTTTTATCTTGGTTGTTGAGTTCGGATGAACATCAAAAAGTTCTCCTCAAAACACTAAATAAATCATAAGTCCCAGTTGATACTTCTGTCGAACAATTGGAAAGGATGACCAGATTATTTTTTGAGGTCAATAATATTTCCATCAGCCGTGATGATTTTCCCGCAGAGGGAGCTGCCTACAATAAATTCCTCCACCTGATTATCAAATATGAGTCCTATTATGTGAAAAGAGTGATGTTAGATGGTGGATCCTGGGTAGACATTTTCCCTCTCTCAACACTCTAGAGAATGAAGATTGGAGCAGAAAGAATTCGGGCTAACAACGTCTGCGTACGAGCTTTTGACGGGATCAAGAGAGACACAATATGAGAAATTGATCTGATTCTAACTATTGGACTTGTATACTTTGAGGTGACCTTCCAAGATTTGGACATAGAAACCTCATACAATTTACTCCTGGGTAGACCATGGATTCATGCTGCCGGAGTTGTTCCCTCCACTCTTCACCAATTGGTCAAGTTTGAATATGATAATCAAGAGATTTTTGTCCATGGAGAAGATGATCAATCCATCTATTGGGACCCCTCGGTCCCATGTCTTGAAGCTAGGCAAGGCAGTGAGCATACTGTGTACCAAGCTTTCAAAATTGTGGTAGCTAACCAATTTGAAGAATGGGCCCCATTACCTCAACGTTGCTAATGCTTCGATCATGGTCGCCACCCAAATGATTATAAATGAGTACAAGCCCAAAAAGGGGCTCAGAGTATCTCTACAGGGCATTACTGAGCCCATTTCCTCAATCGTCAATGAGAATTGTTTTGGTTTGGGCTTCCGAGCTACATAGAGGCCGACAAAACATGGGATAATGAGTGCAAAGAAAATGAGTGGGTCCTGTCTCATCCCATTCCATATCTCGCCCAATCATTTACCAAACAAAAGTATGTGGTAGAAGAAGAAGAAGAAGAAGAGGCCCTCACGGCTGAAGAAATCGATGAAATCTGCGAAGCCTTAAAACAAATGCTATATGAGTCCCACATGGCCTAGCCAGGGGAAAGAACGAGTCGTGCCGAGGTGCAGTATATGGGACCGAATTTCAAGCTCCAGAACTGGAAGGCTATCCCATTCCCTGTTAGGCAGAAGTCCCGGTATTTTAGTCTTGCCATCTCTTCTTCTTTACGAGTTATTTTAGGGTATAACTCAAATGTTTTACTTTATTGTCTTTTAATTCTGATGTAAACCCTCATATCTTTCAATTCAATGAAACGAAATCAATATTTCATCGTCCATAGATGTCTCTATTCTTTTGCTCTGATTTTGCTATATTTTTATATCTTTTTCTTTTCAATTCTAATAATTTAGACTTAAATAACATGACATGCTTTCGGACTTCATGCCTAGATCCTAAAATGATGTCTAACATTGAAACAATGAATAAACGGCTAAAATCTGATGAAGATGAGGCTTTTAGGGTAATAAATCAAAAATTTGAACAATTTGAGAATAAGCCTAAGCCAAACTTAAATGAAACTGAGCTAGTTAATTTGGGCAGTTCAGAAGAGATTCAAGAAACCATGATAAGCATTCACGCTGATAAAAAAACTAGAGATGACTTGATCCAACTTTTGTTTGAATTAAAAGACGTGTTTGCATGGTCTTATGATGATATGCAAGGGCTGAGTGTTGATTTGGTGGTACATAAATTGCCTACCTATCCCGGTTATCCATCATTCTAACAGAAGCAAAGAAAGTTCAAAACTTACATTTGTGGTAAGATCAAGGAAGAAGTCACTATATAACTGAAAGCTGGTGTGATCCGAGTGGTCTGATACACCACATGGCTATCCAATGTGGTAAAGGTGCCAAAGAAAGATGGAAAAACCCGAGTGTGTGTTGATTACTGGGATTTGAACAAAGCAAGTCACAAGGACAGCTTTCCCTTGCCAAATATCCACATTCTTGTGGACAATTGCACTAAACATGAGACATAGTCTTTTGTGGATTGTTATGTTGGGTATCACCAGGTTCTGACGGATGAAGAAGATGCAGAAAGACTGCTTTCACCACACCTTAGGGCACTTGTTGTTACAGGGTCACGTCAATTGGTCTAAAAAAATAAGGGGCAACCTGTCAGAGATATGATTTCCATCTTCTATGACATGATGCATCAGGAGATCGAGGTATATGTGGATGATATGATCATTAAATCTAGAACTCAAGAAGACCATTTGCGAGATTTGAGGAAGTTCTTTGAACGTCTATGTAGGTATGACTTGAAATTGAACCCAACTAAATGTGCATTGGGAGTCCCGTCTGGGAAGCTCCTGTGGTTAATAGTCAGTCGAAGGGGTATTGAATTATATCTAACAGAGATAAATTCTATTCAGAACTTTCCACCTCTGAAGAGCAAGAAAGAGGTCATGAGTCTTCTAGGGAGGCTGAATTACATCAACGGATTCATTGCTCAGTTTACTACTGATCACGCCTCACCCCACTACTATATAAGTATGAAGTCAAGGATCATGTAGCTTTTACCCGAATGGTCGGGATCGAATCCACAGGGAGTCTATAATGGGAGTGATTGTATAAGTGATCTAAAAGGGTCGAGTATTTCTAATTGCACTTCTAATCATTTGTTGGTGTTGAACTATGCTAAGTGTATACTATTGTTTGTAAGCTAATTAATGACTAACTTTGTTTTTGTTGTTGTTTTCTAATATTAATAAAGGCACTGGGGTCGTGACCGTTCCCTAGGTGGATACACAACGGGGTTCAATTCTAAGGTCGGGGAATTGGCTAGGGATACAGCTATAACCAATGCACGAAGGTGCTCACCTATACCTATCGGTATTTTGAGTGATTTTACCCTAATTGCCCCTCTCAAGTTCAATTGGGTGCCAATTAATCAAGTAATTCAGGATTAGGTAGGGTGTTACTCTCTCGAGATTTAACCTGTTAATTAGGGCTCAAGTCGGGTTTGACCATTTCTGGGTTCAACCCAATTGATTGGGACTACCAATCTCTTGATAATGCCCTAATTTCCGATTAGGCTAATTTCTAGACTCAAGTCTTCTTTCTCAAGAAAGACCCAAGTCATAAAAAGGTTGATTAGTTTTTGCTACCACTAATTATAGCAATAAAAACCTTGAACTAGCCTAAATAGCCAACACCCATTGATTTCCCAACCTTAATTTCAAAAACTCATTACATACCCACACTAGGGTTGAGCCACAACCCTAGCTAATGGTCTATCTACTCATAATCAAAGATGAAAACAATGATAGAGAACAAGAATAACCCATTTAATTGATTCCTAACAATGAAATTGAAGTTTTCAATGTTAAAAATGCAAGAACAAAGCTAGAAAGATAAAAATCCTAAAATATTCACATGCTCTCTACTTCAGAAATTACAAGATGTGTAAAGAAATTACAAAATAGTCTATTCAATAGTCTGCCAAATTTTCGAACAAAAATGCCCCTGCGGGACCACCGCGGACCGCGAAAACACGACCGCGGTCCGCGAAAACAATAAGGTTGTTGAGCTGCTGGTCTTCTGGTAAGGTTTGACCGTGGACCGCGAAATAAGGACTGCGGTGAAAACTTGCATTGTCTTCAATCCTCACTGGAATGCCACCGTGGATCGCGAAATGAGGATCGCGGCCGCGATGGAAACTTGTATTATTTCCCAAGCTCACTGGAATGCTACCGCGGACCGCGAAATAAGGACCGCGTCCGCGGTGGAAACTTGCCTTGTGTTCAACCTTACTAGAATGCCACCGCGGTCCGCAAAATAAGGATCGCAGCCGCGGTGGATGCTTGCCTTACTTTCGACCTCACTGGAATTCCACCGCGGACCGCGAAATGAGGACCGTGGCCGCGGTTGCCTTTTCGCTTGATCATCTTTGTTGTGTTCGATCCTGTTTTGAGCATATTTTAGACTGAGTGTCTTCATTTCTGGTTCAATCCTGCAACAAGCACAACGTATAAGCTTTCGGGGCCACTTTGTGTAGCATTATATCAAAATTCATGTATAAGGGAACGGAAAACGAGGCAAAAATCCAAGTTATCAACTACCACTTGTGAGCCCATATTTATGCTTTTAAAGAAAGACGCGACAATTAAATAGACAAATGAGTTTCAAGAAGCTTTTGATAAAAGTAAAGAATATCTGTCAAATTCGTCAGTGTTGGTCCCACCCGAGCCAGGAAGACCTTTGTTCTTGTATCTGACAGTCTTGGAAAATTCTTTTGGTTGTGTCCTGGGGAATCCCGATGTGAGCGGTAAGAGAGAACAAGCCATATACTATCTAAGCAAGAACTTCACCAGTTATGAAGCCAAGTACACTTTGTTGGAAAGAACTTGTTGCGTCCTAACTTGGGTCTCCCAAAAGCTCATACTTGTTGGATTACACAACATACATAACTAGGATGGATCCTTTGAAGTATATATTCCAAAAACGGATGCCTATTGAAAGTTTAGCAAAATGGCAGATCATGCTTGTCTATGTCACTTGCACGGTGATGAAAGCTCAAGCTTTGGAAGATCACCTGGCCGAGAACCCGGTCGATGATAAATATCAACCATTAAGCACCTTTTTCTGGACGAGGAAGTAAACTCGGTTGAAGTAATTCCAGAGAGCACAAATTCCTTTAAAATGTTCTTTTATAGGGCCGTAAACGCAAAAGGCGTGGGGATTGGGCAATTCTGATTTTGAACACTATCCGACCACAGCCCGACTCCGGTTCTTTTATAAAAACAACATCGCTGAGTATGAATCTTGCATCATGGGTATGAACATGGCAGTTGATCTAGATGTACAGGAATTACTAATCATGGGGGATTCTGATTTAGTCATTCGGCAAGCCCAGGGCGAATGGGAAACTCGATATATCAAACGCATCCCATATAGGAAACACGTGGAGGATCTCAGCAAACGGTTTAAGTTCGTTGAGATTAGGTATATTCCTCGATTCTACAATGAGCTAGCTGATGCACTAGCTACTTTGGCCTCAATGTTG
Organism: Nicotiana paniculata; assembly: GCA_005239505.1. Taxonomy (NCBI): domain Eukaryota; kingdom Viridiplantae; phylum Streptophyta; class Magnoliopsida; order Solanales; family Solanaceae; genus Nicotiana; species Nicotiana paniculata. Next base: position 81,886 of record ML356962.1, read on the forward strand.
TCGCACCCGGGTAATATTCATATCGATCCGCTGGAGATTCGGGTTAGAGAAAGGTATGGTTATTCTAATGCAATTAAAATGGAGCCAGACGGTCAGCCATGGTATCATAATATCAAAAAGGGTTTTGAAAACAAAAGAATATCCCGAGCAGGCCATTGGAGATCAAAAGAGAACTATCAGAAGGCTTGCAAGTGGTTTCTTTTTAAGTGGAGAGATACTATAGAAAAGAACTTCGGTTCTGAATCTCTTGAGGTGCGTAGATTCTCAAGAAGCTAAAAGGATCATGAACGAAGTGCATTCGGGAGTATGCGAGCCTCATATGAACGGGCATGTCCTTGGAAGGAAAATCCTTCGGGCAGGTTATTATTGGATGACCATGGAAAAAGAATGTTTTAGTTTTGTACGGAAATGCCATCAGTGTGAGATACACGGTGACCTGATTCATGCACCGCCCTCAGAGTTACATCCTATGTTAGCACCTTGGTTGTTCATTGCTTGAGGTATGGATGTTGGCCAATCGAGCTGAAAGCTTCAAATGTACACAGATTCATCTTGGTTGTCATTAATTATTTCACAAAGTGGGCGGAAGCAGCCACTTTCAAAGCAATTACCAAGAATGCAGTGGTGGACTTCGTGCATGCCAACATTATTTCTCGTTTTGGTATTCCTAAAATTATCATTACAAATAATGCTGCAAATTTGAACAGCCACTTGATGAAGAATGTATGCGAACAATTTAAAATTACGCATCGTAATTTTACCCCTTATTGACCCAAAGCTAATGGCTCAATTGAAGCTGTAAACAAGAACATCAAGAAGATCCTCAGGAAAATGGTTCAGGGTTTTAGACAATGGCATGAAAAACTGCCTTTTGCACTGTTGGGATATCACACAATCGTGCGCACATCAGTTGGGGCCACGCCCTACTTATTGGTTTATGGAACTGAAGCCGTAATACCTGCAGAATTTGAGATTCCCTCTCTTCGGATCATTGTTGAAGCCGAGATCGAGGATGATGAATGAATCAAAACCCGGTTGGAACAGTTGACTATGATTTATGAAAAGCAGATGGCCACAGTTTTCCATAGGCACTTGTACCAACAAAGAATGGCACGTGCCTACAACAAGAAAGTGCGGCGCAGAAAATTGGAAGTAGGGAAACTCGTTCTGAGACGTATTCTCCCGCATCAAGAAGAAGCCAAAGAAAAATTTTCTCCAAATTGGAAAGGTCCATATATTATAAGAAGAGTATTATCGAATGGAGCTCTGTATTTGGGAGACATCAAAGGAAATGACCTCGAGAGAGCTGCCAATGTAGATGCGGTCTACGTTTGACCCCTTTTTCAAGCTTTAGTATGCTCCGATTGGGATGACGAAGGATTTTTTCTCGCTACCAAAACACTATCAACACTTTGTAAACCCTTTGAGCAGATTCCCTTTATTTTAATACCCTCTTTGGAACCTGGGAGTTATTATTAAAAAAAATGATGATGAAAAATAAAAAAGGAAAGAAAATATTAAACAAGGTGCATTGAACTACGTTTGACTTGATTCCGAAAGGATACGTAGGCAGATTCAATCACACCAAAACAAAAATACACATTCCCCCAAAAGTTGAAACTAGGGAAGATGTTACAATGGTTCGGTAATGGTTTTGCCTGAAAGGTTCAAAAGTTGTAATTCAATCCAAATCATCTTTACCCAAATCCTTTTCAAGTCCTTTCGATAAATAAATGAGAATGTTCAAGAATTGGAGTATACAGTCACTTGGATCTGATACAACCAAATGAGAGAAATAAAATGAGAGAATCTTATTGGTGAAAATCCTCACAGGCACCGTAAGGTGATGGTAAGTAGAGAAATTAAAAATGAGAGATTCTTTTTAGTGAAAACTTGCAAAGAGCACTATAAAGAGATGGTGAGAAGAGAAATGAGAGAGGTCAGTTGGCGAAAACCCTCAAAGAGAACCATTGATCGAAAAAAAGGATCCTCAAATCCAATGGCATCGACATAGTCCTAGGCAAGGTTTCTTGGTTTCGAGGCAAAAGTTGTGATGAATTTCTGAGAGTCGGACGGTTTACACAGATCAGGCATCCATTCCAAAGTACATGTCATGTTCATTTAAGTTTTCATGTACTCCAGATAAGTCCTTCTTTCTGTTACACCCCATGTTTTCGTACATGAGAGTACGTCGTAAGTCAATTAACATAATCTGAGAAATAAGATTATATTTGGAATCATATAAAGTAAGTTAATCATGTTACCTTGGAGGTTACAAATATTTAAGATCATGAATAACAAGTACCAAGAGAGTTGGGAATCTTGGAAGCTAAACCAATTGAAGAAAATAAGTTTCGTCGAAAGTCGACAAGTTTGAAATGTTATAACATGTACTTTAGGGTGAGACTGTGGTTCATTACATGATAAGGAGGTTATGACATGATTTATTTTTTTCATATGATAGTTGTGTGATACGGTTTGAAGTCAAGCAAGTTGTGGAACAAAAGTTGGCAAAGGTCTCCACAAGTTACATTTATAATGTGCTAAAACTTAGGTCAAATGTAACTGAGGTTTTCTCCCAATGTACTTGTAATTATTGGATGATATACCTACCAAATTGAATATCTATGAGTCTAGTTTCCAGCGCATTAAACCGTTTGTCTATATAACATCGGAGTAGAGAGATATTTGCGTTTTAGTGAGACTGCGCCTAGCAGCTCTCTATGGGGCCCACATAGGCGGTTTAAGACATATGGATATATATAAGATGACTCAAACCCGTTTTTAGTCATTATTTTTCAGTATATTCATACCTTATAACCCTAAAAGCACTCTCTCAAGTTTCTCTCGTGATGCAAGACTCAAACAAAGGGTAAACAACACAAATCAACTATCTGGAATCTCATCGTGCTAGTAAGTTTCTTGTTCTTCTTCTTGTTGCTGTTTTTTGGGTGGTTCCAGCTCATGTGGGAGGTTGTTGTAAGTGGTTAAAATTCTTTAAAATACTCACCCAAGGTTTTCACATAAATCCTAGGTTATTTCAATCCATCCAAATGGATTACACCATATTTCAACATCAAAAGTTAGTTCTAGCTAAGAATAACACCTCTTTGAGGTTGTGTTGTCATTGAGGATAGTTGTGGGCTGTGTTTTGCTGAAATTTAAAGATTTTATACTTTTTAAGGTGAGTATAACAGAATACTAATTGTGCTTAATCTTGCTTGTATGTTGGTTAAGTTGTTAGGATAATAAACTACAAGATAATACTTGGATTAGCTTTGGATTTAAACTTGAAGCTACTGTAGGAGGTATTTTTATTGTGTTCTTTCAGGTGCTTAAGGTTATCTTGATGTTGATCAAGTTAAATGGTTGGACTAGACATGAACTAGTGAATAAGTTGCAAATTGAAGAAAGTTGGAGTTGTGGATTGTTTCCTTTGTTATAAATATATGGTATAAGGATGGAATCATTGATTAATTAATTCATTATCATATTAGTAATGTTTTTAAGTTAATATAATAATTCTATAAGGGGTGATATTGGTTATACGGATTCCAATCGAGCTCGCCGCTCAAAATGATTGTTGAACTAATCAGAGAGCTTATTGTGAATTATATTGTTGTTGTTTGGATTGTTTGGTGACTTTTGGTAACATATGGGATGTAGTAAAAATAGGGTAGGTGCTTTCAGTTTTCTTATAGAATATTGGTTTTGAAATATGATAGTTACAATGCTTATATGATGACGACGAAGTCGGGTTAGTCATTGTAGACTTAAAGAAGATCATATTGAGCTTTGTTGACGATTGGAGAGAAGAATGCAAAGGTATGTTAAAGCACTTCCTTCTTTCTTTTGGCATGATCTAAAGTGAAATGAACGTAAAGGATACGCTATTTCATAATGAATCTACTCCTAGCAACTAAGGTTGTCCATGTTGTTCTATCCTTACAAAGTTATTCTAAGAAAGTATGTATGATCCTTGAATCTTAGTAAAGTTCATGTGGTATGATGTCCATAATGCTAATCGAAGGTGCAACTACCTTACGTCACTCCGAAAGATTTAGAGCATGATTCCATGAGTCCAGCATGCATTATATATGGTATCTATTTTACTCTACCGAGTCGCGCTATAGTCAGCCGGTACGGAACCTATTGTGCTACCACTGATCAGTTGGGTTGACCGATCTCCACGTGGCCGGGTACGATTCTACCGAGCCTTATGATGGTCGGGTATGTTTTTACCGAGTCCTCTTTGAGGCCGGGTATGATATGATGATGATGACGCCCACAGCGGCGGATGTTTTTAAAAGATTATGTATATATATGTATCACGCATTTCATGTCACTATCTCTTAGAATCATATGCTACAATTTGTATCTCTTATATCGCTCTTTACATTATTGATCTTATATATGCTTTTCTGCATTACATACTTAGTACTTTATTCATATTGACGTCCCTTTTACCTAGGGACACTGTGTTTCATGCCCGCAGGTCTCGATAAACATGTTGACAGTCCTCCTAGTAGGCTATCAGCTCAGCGAAAGGTGTTGCTGCACTCCAGTTCCTCCGGAGTTTCCTATTTGGTCAGTATGATTGGACATGTACTGACTGGTATGGCAGGGCCCTGTCCCGACCTTTATGATGTTTATGTACTCTTAGAGGCTTGTAGACAGATGTCAGGTACATGGATGCTTGTATAGCCTTGTCGGCCTATGTTTTGAGTTTACAAATGATCATATCAACCTTATAGTCCTGTATGTCACATGTATAAGTTTATATATCATGTTAGGTCGTCCTATGTCTAGCATTCCCTTATGTTTTATTTTGGTTATGTCATGATGACCCTTTTGGAACATTTACCCATGATAGTACGATAATAAAGATATGTTACATTAGTACTCAGTTGAGTAAAGTACTGGGTGCCCGTTGCGGCCCTCCAGTTTGGGTCGTGACACTTTCCTTGAGCCAAAAGGGATACTTCTTGTTTAAACCCATTCTCCATTCCATTGTTTGTTTTTCTTTGAATCCCTTTCGGCCTAACCATGTTTTAAAAACTAAGGCAAAGAAGGGATGTCAAGATCGATTTATAGGGCTCTCATTTGATACAAGCTAATATGCAAAAGAAAGGCACCTAGCCTCGGTAGGGGCATCAAGTCGACCCCGACTAGCCATGGTGGCCTATGCTACGAGATCGAAAACTCTAGGGGGAGAGAAATAAAATTGAAGTGCTTACAAGGGCAAAATGAAGTTGAAAAGGTTAGGTCCCACGTGACTAACCGTCTTGCGAAGCTTGAAAAGCCAAAGGTTCCCCAATGCTATGAAGTTAAAATTAAACGAAAGAAGTCAAATGCCCATGAAGGCCAAATAAAGTTGAAAAAGGTTAAGTCACATGCGACCATACCCCATGACAAAGTTTTGGAAAAGCCAAGGGTTCTCTCCGGCCAGAAGTGCAATCGGTATTCAGGAAATAACAAGTTGCAGGTGAAATTATTATAAAAGAAGTCGGCCAAGATCAAGTGACTGAAACACTCAAGGACGAAAAACCAACCATCATTTCAAACTAACAAATTGTTATTTGTTTGAAAAAAGAAAACAGGTGAAATCCAAAGCAACCTTGCAAGAAGAAGGTGCAACCAAAAGAAACCGCGCGGAGGCTAAAATAGCTCTACAGCAGCAACAACTCTAAAAATAAAAGTCTTCTCAAAATTCTTTCCAGCATTTTACTCATTCTCTTAAGAAAAAGAAGAAAGAAAAGAAAGAAAGTTCAAAATTATGGTAGTATAGGGTCTCCAATCCGTAGCTGTGTTTTACAACTTAGGGTCTCCACTCCCTAGTTGATGTTATTTTAGCAATAGGGCCTCCACTCCCTAGTCTTCTTTTCCAACATAGGGTCTCCACTCCTTAGTTGATTTTATTTTAGATATAGGGTCTCCATTCCCTAATCTCCTTTTTCCAACATAGGGTCTACACTCTATAGTTGATGTTATTTTAGAAATAGGGTCTCCACTCCCTAGTATTCTTTTCCAACATAGGGTCTCCACTCCCTAGTTGATGTTATTTCAGACATAGGGTCCCCACTCCCTAGTCTCCTTTTCCAACATAGGGCCTCCTCTCCCTAGTTGATGTTATTTCAGACATAGGGTCTCCACTCCCTAGTCTCCTTTTCCAACATAGGGACTCCACTCCCTAGGTGATGTTATTTCATACATAGGGTCTCCACTCCCTAATCTGTTTTTCCAGCATAGGGTCTCCACTCCCTAGATGATGTTATTTTAGGCATAGGGTCTCGATTCCCTAGTCTTCTTTTCCAACATAGGTTCTCTATTCCCTAGTTGATTTTATTTTAGACATAGGGACTTCACTCCCTAGTCTTCTTTTCAAACATAAGGTCTCCACCCCCTAGTTGATGTTATTTTAGACATTGGGTCTCCACTCCCTAGTATCTTTTTCCAACATAGGGTCTCCACTCCCTAGGTGATGTTATTTTAGACATAGGGTCTCCACTCCCTAGTCTTCTTTTTCAGCATAGGGTCTCCACTCCCCAGGTGATGTTGTTTTAGACATAGGGTCTCTACTCCCTAGTCTCCTTTTCTAGCATAGGGTTTCCACTCCCTAGTTGATTTTATTTTAGACATAGGGTCTCCACTCCCTAGTTGATTTTATTTTAGACATAGGGTCTCCACTCCCTAGTTGATTTTATTTTAGACATAGGGTCTCCAATCCCTAGTCTCATTTTCCAACATAGGGTCTCCACTCCCTAGTTGATGTTATTTTATACATAGGGTCTCTATTCCCTAGTCTCTTTTTCTAGCATAGGGTCTTCACTCCTTAGTTGACGATATTTTAGACATAAGGTCACCACTCTGTAGTGTCCTTTTCCAACATAGGGTCTCCATTCCCTAGTTTATTTTATTTTAGACATAGGGTCTCCACTCCCTAGTCTCTTTTTCCAACATAGGGTCTCCACTCCCCAGTTGATGTTATTTTAGATACAGGGTCTCCACTCCCTAGTCTTGTTTTCCATCATAGAGTCTCCACTCCCTAGTTGATGTTATTTTAGACATAGGGTCGCCACTCCCTCGTCTCCTTACCAATATAGGGAACATCAATCCCTAGTTGTGTTTTTTCCAACATAGGGTTGCCATTTCCAAGTTGATATTTTCGAACGTGGGTACACCAATCCCTAGTTGATCTGATCTTAAATGCAGGATACATCACTTCCTGATATCATTGCTAATATAGGGTACACCATTCCCTCATCGAATTTACCCAACATAAGGTACACCAATCCTTAGTTGAGGCACCATTTAGACAATCCGGGTACGCCATTCCTAAAGAATTGTGTTTTCCTAGTGTACACCAATCCCGACCTTTTATTGCTTTCAATAATAAAGTAGCATAGAGTTTTGCTACAAATAACTCACGAAATATGCCTAGTAAAACTGGGGCAGAAAATTTCGTTCGTTTATTTTATTTTGGTGTCTGGGCAGGTTTTACCTTGAGGCATAGGTTTAGAGATTACCAGAAGAAGAAGTCTCAATCAGAAATAAATAATGAAAAGAAAAGAAGTGAATCCAAAATACATAAGCGGATGAAAAGATGTGGAATGCTTAAGACATGACTGAAGTCACGAGCATTGCATGTCCCGTTTTGATTAGAAGAAGCCATATCCCAATAGTCACAAGCCACAAGCTCTAAAGAAGTACTAAATGACTCTATACATCAACGTCTAAGAGAATAAGAAGACAACATAATAAGGATAGAGTGGGGACTCTGAGGTCTGCGATCACTGGAAGATATACCTTGAAGTCCAGGTTGTAGCACACACTCTCTGCTATCGAGGCTGATAAGATGTACTTGGGTCTGCACACAAACATGTAAAGAAGTGTAGTATGAGTACACCACAACGATACCCAGTTAGTGCCAAGCCTAACCTCGGTAGAGTAGTGACGAGGCTAGGTCAAGGCCCTACTGGGATATAAGAAATAAGGCAAAAAATGAAATGATAAAAAGGAATGGAAGATAAGTGAAGAAGTAAGAATCTACAAAAATGCAACAGACAGGAAAACAAGAAGATAATTACAACACATAATGAAAAGAACATCTTAAAAGTTAATGAACAACAAAAACAGCAACAACAACAACAACAACAAAACAACACAGCAAAAAAAGGAACTCGGCAAGGTCACTCCCGAGGTACTGCCTCGTAGTCCCAAAAGTAAATATCTCACAACAGCACAGCAGAAACCTCGTGCAACAGCAACAATCGTACGATGGAAACCTCGTGCTACTCACTCTCCCCACGGAAGAAACCCCAAGACAATAACACTTCGCATTGAATAAACCTTGTGTCAATTACACTCTGCACGGAAGAAACCTCGTACCAATAACACTCTGCACGGAAGAAACCTCGTGCCAATCACACTCCATATGGATGAAACCTCGTTCCAATCATACTCCACACGGAAGAAACCTCATGCCAATCTCCCAACATTCAACTCAGCAAGAATCACAAAAATAATCAACATGTAGTAAATGAAGCAATGATATTACACACAAGGAAATCCTAAAGTTAAAGAACAAACATGGAGAACCAAGGAAAACAGGTAATTCAACTAAGCATGTTGTACAAATAGCATTTTAAATATGAGATACGTAGACATGTGAGCTGAGACTAATCATGATGACTACACGTGCTAGAATAACTCGGTAAAGTCATGGAAAGGAAACTAATTAGAAAAGACTGGAATTTCAAAATTTAGCCTGTGTATGCACTCGTCACCTCGCGTATACGGAACTCACATATCACAAAGTGTTACAACAGTACCAAAACCTAAGGGGATTTCACCCACACAAGGTTAGACAAGTCACTTACCACGAATCAAGCTCAATCAGTCAATAAGAATGCCTTTCTCTTGACTTTACGACTCCGAACAGACCAAATCTATCCAAAATCAATTACATACTATAAATACAACTATAATAAACTACTTTAAATAATGAAACTACGACTTTAGCAAAGAATTGAAAATTTATCCCAATAAGTCGACCCAGGCACACGTCTCCGAATCGGGTAAAAGTTACAAAATATGAACACCCATTCATTATCGAGTTAACCCATACCAAAATTACACAAATCCAATACAAAAACCTCGATCAAAACCTCAAAAGTCGGCCTAAGAACTTTACACCTTTTCCCCCCAAATTTAACAATCCAAATCATTAATTAAATGACGAAATAAATGATAGATTAGTGGAACGTAATCAAAAATGAGTCAAGAATCCTTACCCAAATGTTTCCTCTAAAAATCCCCAAAATCTCTCCTCAATCCGAGCTCTCTATCTAAAAATAGGAAAAAAATTGGCAAACCCTCGATTTTAAACCTTCTGCCCAGCTAAACCGCTTTTTCGGTCCACTTAGATGCATCTGCGGCACCGCTTCTGCGGTCTCTCATCCGCTTCTGCCAAAAACATTACACTCTCGACCTCGCGCACATGCGCCTAATCTCCCACATCTGTGGGCGCGCTTCTGCGAGCCCTCGCCGGCTGCCCCATTCTGCTTCTGTGGACTCCCTTACGCAGATGCGCCTTCGCATCTGCGGACATACTTTCGCTCCTGAGACCACTGACCAATACCCTTCCAGTACGCACCTCTGCTCCATTTCTCACTTCTACGAGCTCGCACCTGCGATAAGGACTCCGCAGATGCTATTACACCAGCAGATGCCCAACTTCAGCAATTCACTCAACTCCTAATTTAATCTGTTAACCACCCGTAATCCACCCGAGGCCCCCGGGACCTCAACCAATTACACAAGCAAGTCCTACATAATATGAACTTAGTCGAGCCCCCAAATCACGTCAAACAATATCAAAAATATGAATCGTGCTCCAATTCAAACCTATTGAAATTAAGAAAATTCTAATTTCTACAACCGATGTCGAAACCTATCAAATCACGTCTGATTGACCTCAAATTTTTCACACAAGTCACATTTGACATTAAGGACCTACTCCAACTTCAGGAACCGGAATCCGACTCCGACATCAAAAAGTCCACTCCCTATTAAATTTCCCAATAACATTTCAATTTTCCAACCATCGCCAAATGATGCCAAAATGACCTACAGACCTCCAAATCAACCCCCGAACAAACTTCTAAGACCAATATCACCATACAGAGCTAGTGGAACCAACGAAACTCTATTTCGGAGTCGTCTTCACTCAGGTCAAACTATGGTGAACTCTTACAACTCAAACTTCAAATTTAGGGACTATGCACCGCATTCCACTCTGAAACTCTCTCGAACCCGACACCAAGAACCCCCGAAAAGTCAAGTAAGCATAAAATAAAGCAGAGAACACAATAATTAGGGGATCAGGGCTAGTACTCTCAAAATGACCGGTCGGGTCGTTACATCCTCCCCTTATTAAAACAATCATTCGTTCTTGAACGAGCATAGGGACATACCTGAAGTGGTGAAAAGATGAAGGTAACGGATGTGAATATCATGCTCGGTCTCCCAAGTCACCTCCTCGACTGGATGACCCCTCCACTGAACTTTCACTAAAGCGATGTTCTTTGACCTCAACTTTCGAGCCTGCCTGTCCAAAATGGCCACCGGCTCCTCAACTTAAGATAGATCCTTGTCCAACTGGATTGAGCTGAAGTCTAACACATGAGACAGATCTCCATGATACTTCCGGAGCATGAAAACATGGAACACTGGATGAACTGCAGTGAGACCAGGTGGTAGTGCAAGTCTGTAAGCCACCATTCCAACCCTCTCAAGAATTTTAAAAGGCCCAATATACATAAGGCTTAACTTGAACTTCTTTCTGAATCTCATAACACTCTTCATGGGTGAAACCCAGAGCAAGACCCTCTCCCCAACTATGAATGCAACGTTGCGAGCCTTCCGATCCTCATAACTTGTTTGTATAGAGTGGGTTGTATGAAGTTGATCCTGAATCAATTTAACCTTTTCCAAAGCATCTTGGACCAAGTCTGTAGTCAATAGTCTAGCATCCCCCAACTCAAACAAACCCACTAGAGACCGAAACCGCCTACCATACAAAGCCTTATATGGTGCAGTCTGAATGTTCGACTGATAATTGTTGTTGTACGCAAACTCCGCAAATGGCAAGAACTGATCCGAGGAACCCCCAAAGTCCATCACATACGCATGAAGCATATCCTCTAATATCTTAATAGTGCGCTCGGACTGTCCGTCCGTTTGAGGGTGAAATGATGTACTCAACTCCACCGGAGTACCCAACTCGTGTTGTATGACTCTCCAGAACTGCGATGTAAACAGCGTACCCTGGTCACAGATGATAGATACAGCATACGCAATAAAGCCTGACAATCTCGCGGATATAAACTCGAGCCAGCTGCTCGGAAAAATAAGTAGTAATCACTGGTAGGAAATGAGCCGGCTTGGTCAACCCATCCACAATCACCCAAACTACATCGAACTTCCTCTGAGTTCGTGGGAGCCCAACAACAAAATCCATAGTGATATGCTCCCAATTCCACTCCAGAATCTCTAGCTTCTAAAGAAATCCACCTGGTCGTTGACGCTCATACTTAACCTGCTGACAATTTAGGCATTGAGCTACATATTCCACTATGTCCTTCTTCATCCGCCTCCACCAATAGTGCTGCCTCAAGTCTTGATACATCTTCCCAGCACCTGAATCAATGGAGTACCACGAACTGTGAGCCTCCTGGAGAATCAACTCACGCAAGCCATCTACATTAGGCACACATAGCCTACCATGCATCCTTAATGCCCCGTCATCTCCAATAGTGACCTCCTTGGCATCACCATGCTGAATTGTGTCCTTAAGGACAAGCAGATGGGGGTCATCATACTGACACTCTCTGATACCATAAAGAGAAGACTGAGAAACCACACAAGCCAAAAGTCTGCTCAGCTCGGAAACATCCAATCTAACAAACTGGTTGGCCAAGGCCTGAACATCCAATGCTAATGGCCTCTCTGCTCTTGGTAGGTATGCTAGACTGCCCAAACTCTCGGCCCTACGACTCAGGGTATCGGCCACCACATTGGCCTTCCCGGGATGGTAAGATATGGTGATATCATAATCCTTAAGCAGCTCCAACCACCTCCGCTGACGCAAGTTAAGATCCTTGTATTTGAACAGATGCTGCAGACTTCGGTGGTCCGTGTAGATCTCACTAGGGAGACCGTACAAATAGTGCTGCCAAATATTCAGGGCATGAACAATAGCTGCTAACAGTAGGAATCCTGCTGTTAATTAGTTGATCACTTTAGTTTGAAATGCATGTTTTTTTGTTTAAGCTTGTGGATAGTTGAATCCTTATGTCATTTCTGCCGTTCTGTTTAATTTTTCCCTTTATGATCATAATATTTAATAAAGTTAGCATTTGTGAGTCTTGGTGAATGTTTACCTTAGCTGAATACTAGTAGCATGTCGTGAAGCAGGGTATTTCATGATAAATAACTTACTCAACTTGGCTTGACAATTTGGTTTAGTTTGTTCGTCTGCAAAATTCAAGTCTCAGTTGGGAGGATGCAAAAGCCCGTGAACTAAGATAGTTTTTCTTGGTGCAAGATGATTAAGACTTAGATCTAGATTTTGTTGCTAGCTTTCTGTTTGTAATTCATGATTAGATTTGACAAGTTGTATGATTAATTGCGATTACCTCTATTCCTGTAATTAACAGATCACTTTATTTTAAGTCCACCTTATAATTTGCTCAAATTCTCATGTTGTTGGGCTCAATTCGGAGGACCACGCAGCTTGCCTAGAGTTTTAGAGTCTGGGCCTAGTCTGTGCAAACGCAATTGGGCCTAAGCAGGAATTTAAAGATAATTGGCCTCTACAGCATACTGCCCAGCAATTTTAAGGTCATAATGGACCTGTCGCGCACTTTAGACATGGATTAATATTCGAAAGAATCTAATCTCTTCGATTTTGGCCCTGTTGAAATCCATAGTTTGAACTTACAATTGCTTATGGCTGTTTCATCTCATGAGAATCCCAACGTATAAATTCCAGCGATTTTCTTAACAATAATTCAGCGAATCGGTCATCATCATAAACTCTTGACTTGATTGCATCAAGTTCCTTAGTCCTGCGAATGAATCAAATCTCCATCAATTCCTTTGCCATAATGTGCGACCTTCAAAAATCTCAAACATAGGAAATGAACAATTTTGAACAGCCATAACTTGCTTTAGGCGCGATTAATATAGAACATCTTGATTATGGGTGCGGTTCTCGTGATATAGTCATGATACATATTCTCCATTCAAGTGCGTGTTTCACGCGACTCGATCATAACTTCAAATAATAATAATAATAATAATAAATATATTGTAAATCGCAGTTGCATTTCACATGTTGTGGTTTGCAATGTATACCAAAACGACAAGTGTACGACATTGTAACTTGTTCAAAAATAACTCCACAAATAATGAAAAGCCATAAAATAAACAATTAAAAGCAGTAAAGAGTAAAATGCACCATAGGTCTAAAACAGGTAATAAATTAGATAACTAGGCCAAGTATTAATTGTTACGCGACCATGCGAAAATCACGAAACTCAGGAGTGTTTCACACCTTCTCCCGAGTTAACATAATTCCTTAGCCGGTTTTCTGTGTTCGCGGACCGTAAAAATAGAGTCAATTTCCTCGATTTGTGATTTTAAAATAAACCGATGATTTAAAACAACATAATAATTATTCCAAGTATAGAATAATATTAATTTAATTGAAAAAACTCCCTTTCTTCAGAAAAAGGAGATATGACACTAGCTACGTACATAGCATTATTATTATGTATAAATGCTAAAACTAGACTTAGTGTAAGCTGGCTCATGTTCTCCAATTTGCGATGAGAAAACCACATGGTTGAGTTAAATGCTAGCATGAAGTGGACTAGCAATGGAGCCACATGCCTCTGTCTTTTCATTACCTGCTGCCCCTATTCCATTTCATCAGGTGGGGTTAAGTAAGGGTAGGGTCCAACACCATGTGACTACACTATCCCTATAATTTCTCTCATTTATTTATATTTTACACGGATCAAGAATGTGGATGATAAGGAGTATCATAACCAAGTCGTTTGGTTCAAAATTAGTATATTTCACGATTATAATGAGATAAGTTATAGTATTAAAATTTTGGAATAAAAATAATACTGGTTTCAACTAGTATTCTAGTCAACCACGAAATAAATTTAATCCTAAAATTTAAACCGGATAACTCCGCCTAATACCTTGAACCAAACGGTGTGCATGGCCTAAACTGGAAAAAATTGATGCTTGCCGTAAGCTGGAACGTATACGTTGAATCGTCGAAAAATTTCTCCCGCTATTTGACGCCAACGATTTTCGACGGCTTTTCTGTCGACAATTTTTAGACTATACAAAAATATTCAATTCTTATATGGTCGATGGATTTTTGAATGTTTGTTCTTTCATTGGTCCATCGAAATATCCTATATCTCTAGTACTGGAAAAGCAAACTAAATTTTAAAAAAAAATAAAAGTTGATTTTATAATATCCAGATCAAACTAAGATAGTCAAAACGATACTTACAAATTAAAGATGTCTGCATTATGTTTTCATTTATATGTATGATATTAGAGGGGGAAAAAAGGACAGTCACATACCTGTATAAGTATAATTTTTTAGTGATTTAAGGTATTTTGCTATTAAAATCAAAACTAGAGAAAGACAAAATGATCGCCAATTTTTGGAGTCACTATCAATTGTAAAAAAAATGTGACACTTAAATAAACTTTGGGGAAAAATTGACTTGGGCGGTTACTGTTGGTTCCACAAATTTCAAATAGTTGTAAAATGCAGCACTTCACATGTGAGCATTTAAGGCTAAAGCAAGCAAATTTCCAAAGCAATTGCTGCCCACATATATTGCTATGGAATGATAATAAATTTCTGATAGAGTGAACAAGTGAATCATGTGAAGTTAGTCATCATAGTGGGATTTTTCTATTTATGGAATGGGCAATTTCAACTTGTCACAAGGTGTGAATGAAATGCATAGCATAAAGTTTATCACTTATTATGCATTGGATATCTGAGATTTTTAATTATCTATTTTGTGTCGTTTCAATCTTATCGCATGTCTTCGTAGAAACACCTAAGATATTTCATTACCACTTTAAACTTTTGGAGACAAATGATACAGATTGATCCAGATATTTAAGTTAACGAATATAAAGGGTGCATAACTTCTAGTAATGTTGGCGAAAGCTTAGCACATAAGAAGTCATATTTTAAGTCACTCGACCATATATAGTTTGGGTGCATCCACTATACACTCTAAATCAGTCTATGCGAGTGACACTTCAAATTATTTCGATAGTTATAAGTAATTTGATTAGGTTGATATTTTTGACTGTTATTTAAGGGGGGTCTTGGAGCAATGATAAAATTGGTTTCGTGTGACCTATAAATTACGAGTTGGAGCCGTGTGAAATCAATTACTGATGGAGTAGGATGCCTACATCCCATCCCCTTAGAGTAAAACCCTTCTTTGGATCGTGCATAAACGCGAGACGTTTCGTGTACTGGAATATTGGATAGGGTCCTGTTGCAGGT
This sequence comes from Nicotiana paniculata, assembly GCA_005239505.1. Taxonomy (NCBI): domain Eukaryota; kingdom Viridiplantae; phylum Streptophyta; class Magnoliopsida; order Solanales; family Solanaceae; genus Nicotiana; species Nicotiana paniculata. Next base: position 97,511 of record ML356962.1, read on the forward strand.
TTTAAGTTTTTGAATATATAGGAATCTAGCAAGAGTACAGTATCTGCCTTTTGGATGTACGTATTTTAGAGATACGATAAATACAGAGAGGATATATGCTAGTTGACTTTACTCCTTCATATGCTCGAGGCAGGTCAAAAGATAATTGTTCGGACATATCCAATTAATCTGTCCAACCATGTATATCCTCAGATGTCATGTTAGCTTAACACTCCATATTTTTTTCTGAAGGTTCAACACAATTCAAAAAATTTATTTGCAGTCGGTTCTTATATAAGCTCAAAACGAATCCATAATCATGTCTTTACGTACACTGTTATTATTTAATCATAATTAATTAATGCGAAATTTTAATTTTCTACTTCAATTTATCACTTGATATCAGTGTTTTAAAAGGCATGAGCGTAAGACGAGACATTTTACATATACCTCAGCGAGGCATAAGCCCCGAGGCACGGGACATAAGCCCCATAAGTATTTAATTTTTGATATTTTATAAAATAATATAATTATAGTAAATATTTATAAACAGGTAAAATTGCATAAAAAATAAAGAAAATTATAAATATGTGAAATATATATATATATATATATATATATATATATATATATATATATATATATATATATATATATATATATATGTGTGTGTGTGTGTGTGTGTGTGCGCGCGCGCGCGCGCGCGCGCGCTCATCCCCACAGAAAACTAGTCAAAACAATCTATTATACGCTACTTAGATGCTCAAGCAGAGGCGGACCTACGTTGTAGGTTGAGAGGTCACGGGACCCCGTTAGCCTCGGTAAAAATTCTATATATTTATTTTACATATGTTTGTATATACAGCTGAGACACCTTAAATATTTTCCATGTGCCCCCGAACAAATAAAAGGAGACGGAAGGAATGGTTATGGGTCACACTTTGGATTCCTTCTTTTGCATGAGGATGTGGGTTCAAGGCTTGTTCAAGCCTTTTTACCTTTCTATTCCCATTTTATACACTAATTATCTTTCTATTTTGAATTAGTGCATTGAAGAACTTTTTTTATATTTTGTTGAAGCCAATTATAGTTTAGTATTACTTAATTAATTTTATTCTTTTCAAATTCCTCCCTTAAAATTAAAAAGTATCAAATTACAACTTATTGCTCCATAAATAGAAAAACATAATTATTTTGCCACCACCTTCTTTTTTTTTTTTTAAGAAGGATGTGACATTATTTATTACTTTTATATTTTATTGAATTCAAATGTAGTTAGTATTCATGCACAATAGTCAAGTTAATTAATTTTATTTTTTTTCAAATTCCTCCCTTAAAATTAAAAGCTTTAAATAACATATTATCGCTCCACAAATAGAAAAATATAGAGCATTCTGCCACAACTTTCTTTAACAATCACTTTGACATGGTAGCAGATATCCGTAAACTTCGACTCGGCAATTGAAACTAAGAGTTTGAGACTCTTTTTTAGTTCTTTGACTATTGATATGCCCTTAATCTTGATTTCTTTCGTTAATTTTTGAAGTTTGAACACCCTTTTGATCACAGGCCCTTTTTTTATTTGAGAAAAAAGTCAAAAATTTAAAGTTTGAAACAGGTTTAAATCAAACACTTTTACTTCTCGTAGCACCCATTTTGGAAAATTCCCCCTTTCGGTGCTTTCTCCTTTTTAGAATTTCTTTTTGTTTATACTTTGATGATTAGTCATCATACTTGTTAAGATTTCAAAGAGTTGCACATCAAATTTTATTGCTAGTAATTAGTATACAATTGTGCCCCCGCTGTGCTAAAATCCTGGGTCCGCCTCTAAGCTCAAGTAACTTGAGTCGAAAATAATAAAGTTTTCTACACAGAAGAACAAAAATGATGACTAACCTGCAATTTGAACTTTGAAGTTGCTGCTATGAAAGAGAATAAAGTTCTTTTTATATTTGTAAAAAAAAAAATTGAATATTCGTTGCTTTTGGAGATACTAGCAGACTAGCGGACAAGATAAAGAATTGGGAAAGACCATGAATTGGGGCTTCAGTACATTATAGTTCCTTTTTAAAAACTCTTGAGTAATTACCAAGCTGAACTTTGAGAATTTGGGTTATTCAACAAATTTTGTTTTAATTTAAAAAAAGTTCGGGGGCTTACGCCTCACTAAAAAAATGCGCCGCGAACGTCCGGACGCGCCTCTTGAGACTTTCGTCCCACACTATCGCTCCGGAGTGTTTTTGGGGCGCCTTGCCCCGGACTCGTCCCGAAAACGCTTTTTAAAACACTGCTTGATAAATATAGTTGGTCTAATCTACAATTGTGAATAATTCTTTTGCAATATAATATTTTGGTGGAGTCTTTAAAAAAGGGTTATGCAAATCCAAACACGTTCTCTATGAAAAAATGGTTTGTGTTTAATACAACAATGTGTAAATTGTTTTATACTATCAGATTAAATCGACATAAAATAATACATTACTTTCATAATAAGTTTGATATAATTACCTGAAAGATATAGTTATAACATGTTAACGTCAATTAAATTGCAACTTTCTTCTTAATATTATGAGTGAACAAAACTTAAATTCATTGAAATGAAAGATAAAAGGAATACAACGTAGTCAATTGATAAAAGAACTCTACTCTTGGGCTTGGCTGAACTAATCAATGTAAGAATGGATTAAATGTACACTACTGTTAAGCACGCCATACCAGACAAAACAAAATGGTGATGCCACAGATATGCCTCGAAAAAAATGAGAGTACGTTTAGCAAAAAAAAGAAGAAGAAGAGATGGAGCATTCAAATTTTTAGAAATCCCTCAAAAGAATTACTATAACAAAAAAAATCCATCTAAAAAAGGTCAGCAGTTTCCTCAAAGGAGAAGCTAGTCAAGTCATCTTTCCCTTGAATGGTATTTTCATCAAGTAGCCAATTCTCTAGCATAACGGACAATGGCACTTGTGTGTTTACGTTATTCTCTTCTTTCTTGATTTCAACTTGAAATTTACTAGCCTCGGGTGATGCTGTTTCAGAAAACTGATCTGAACTTGACGATTCAAACGTTTCCAACCCAAATAGTGACTCGAACGCTTCCATTATCCCCATCCCACCTGTTGGAGAAATAATTATTAAGTAATTTAAAATATGCTTTCTTTAACGGCTTAATCTTTTACATCAGATAGGCACATAATTCAACATAGTAATAGAACCAATAGAGGATTTTCATGTGAGAAGATGTAATTAAGTATAACTTTCTTCATCCCAAACTATGTAAACACTTTACATCATTTAGAATTATGTGAAAAATATATGAACCAACATAGCTAGTTATTCAAAATATTCAAAAGAGTTTTAGAAAATCTTAGCAAAAAAATTATTTGACTCTCCAAATAATAACAGTACCACATAAACTAAAATAGAACGAATAATTAAAAGTGTGCTTTATCTAAGTAAAAAAAGGGGGCAGCCTGGTGCCCGAGGCGAACCCAAAATATATATACAAGATTTTGGCTTAAGTTTACGGGATTCGGTGACCCCTAGCCCATACACATGGGTCTGCCTCTGCGTGGTGCACTAAGTTTCCGTTACGCGCGGGGACGAAGAAGGGTCGGACCACAAGGGTCCATTGTATGCAGCCTTACCTTGCATTTCTGCAAGAGGTTGTTTCTCCGGCTCGGACACGTGACCTCCTGGTCGCTTGCCAGCGAGATAAATTGTGCTTTATCTCTAACAATTTATATTTTTATCAAAAAATTCGACAATACCTTTGCTTTCAGCACTTGGAGTCCCATCACAGGAAGAGGAATCAGTTGTGGCTGCAATGTTATTAGATGAAGTTTTTGAATTCTCATCAGAGTTGTTTGTGGAAGAAGAACTTCTCATCCATCCTTGTAGCAATCTGGCTATATTCTCAGTACTTGATGCATAGGTAGAAACTTGGGCTGGGGTTTCTTGTTTAATATATGGGGTTGAGTTTTCAAGTGACAAGGCATTATGTAAAGCCTTTTTGGCCATGTTTATATCAGCTTGAAGTGTTCTTTCCCATTGACCCCTAGAGTTTGAATTTGAAGATGACAAATTAAGACCATTTTCTACAGAGAATACATCACCATTTCCAGAGCATTTCTCTTGAAGATTTTTCATCTTTTTCTTTAGATGAGTATTCCAGTAGTTTTTAATGTCGTTGTCAGTTCTCTCTGGTAGATACGAAGCTATTGCAGCCCATCTGTTACAAAGTCACAAACATTAAACTTATATATATAGTGATAATAAAAGATTTTTTACATTGTTGCGTTGGTGTATTTTAACATGTTACCATAAGTAATTTGTCTGGGTTTTTTTTATTACTGAATTTACTTTTTATGAAAAATAATTAACTGTAACCTGATAATGTAAAAATTAATCCCATTTACAATATTAGTATATAGGAAGTAATCCTAAACAAGTTCACTATTGTGGTCTTGCACATGGAAAAGTCAAGTACTCTACATACCGCGTACTTAATTTACTGGAATTTTTGCTTCAAAAAATGCTAGATCAATATGCCAAATGATGATCAACACACATAAGTATTATGCTACGAATTCAAGATCTAAAATTTGTTTAAAAATGAGAGTAACCTCATCATATACTATATACTTTTTTTTATCTTACAATGTGTATGTAGTTTGAACTAGGACTAACAGGTCAGCTAAACCTGCAAAATACACCCTAGATTAGTTTTTTTAAGTATTACGTTTATGAGGTTAAAAGAAGAGATTAAGATAGCATACTTGTTGCCTAAAAGAGCTTGTAGCTGGATAATCATCTTCTCTTCTTGATCTGTGAAGCTACCCCTCTTTATCCCTGGCCTAAGATAATTAGTCCATCTTAGCCTGCAGCTCTTGCTACATCTCCGCAACCCTGGGAAAAACAAAGACAAATCTTTAGTAAACTCACTACATTTAGCAATATAAGTACATGTATCACTCATAAATAGAATAGGAGAATGCAAAACAAGAAACCTGTTTTAGTGGGAACTGCCCTCCAATTTCCTGGACCATGTTCTTGAACATAAGAGACCAACATTATATCTTCTTCAGGAGTCCATGGCCCTTTTTTCACCCCTACTTTGTCACAGCAAGGGGGTCTACCCATCTCAACACTATATTCTTATCACCTTTTTTTTTTGGTTGTGATTGTCCCTTCTATTCTATATGAATGTTAGTAGTAGTTTCTTTTTCTTCTTTGTTGTGGCTTCAACTTTTTCTTGTGTTCTTGGGAAAAGCAAAGACAAGGGTCTAAGGGCTAAGGTATTTTATCTGCATATATAGAAATGAAGGAGACGGACCCAAAATAAGCTTTAAGAAGAGAGTGAAAGAGTCAAAAAGGTGACAGGCAAGAGCATTTACTCCACAGCCAAAGTCAGCTGATGCCCTCATCACTCCTTCTGCCTCCTCCAAACCGCGTGACATTCAATGTTCTCTCTATTGCCAATATTTACTTCTGCTTTTAAGCAAAACCTAATTTCTATTCTTTTACTATATAACTCCTCCTCTTGCCTACATCAAAGTAAAGTTAACTGTGTCATGCTACACTAACCAAAGTTTTCACTAATATGTCGCTGACCACCTTGTTCCTCATTCCAATGAGCTTCTTTCAAGCATACAAGAGTTGGCAAAATTAATCCACTTTTTAGTAACTCGTGCAACACATCCCTGTTTAAACGAATTCGGGTTATGACAAATAAACTTGATCTAACAGGGTGAATCCGAAATGCAAATCAAACATTAGTCAAATAATGTAATCCAACGAGTCAAAATATAACCTAAACTGGTCTAAACATATAAAATCAAATTTGAAATGATGAATTATCTAAACATGGAAGAACTTATCCTAATAATTTAAGAACAAGTATGGGTCAAAATCCGACTGAGGAAGTTCAGCAAATATGAATGAACAAGTGTAAAAGTTATGGTCGAGGTCAAACAGGGGCCTAATAGCGAGGAGTCGCCGAGCAAGACGTCAAGGCTGAGGTCGAATAGAGAAGCATAGGAGCAACGACTCGAATAGTCTTGGAATTACTAGAAGGAATATTCAATCGAATATTCCTCTGACTGTACTTTTTAGGGTTTTCTAGGAATATCTCATATAAATAGTAAGAGATAGGGAGCAAAAAGGGAGAGACTCGCTCTGATAAGAACACTTGTAAGAAGTTGACTCTTGAAAGATAATACAAAAAGCTTACTTTTCCACTGTGATTGATTTTGGTTGTTTATTCTGCCTTCCGCTCACATCCAAGAACACTTTGTCCATTTTCATATCTAGTTATCACACGTTACTGTCAGAAGGAAGATTCATCCACATCTCAATATTTGGGTGAATCATTCTTTCTATTTACATTTATTATCATTTTTCATATTTATTGTTCATTATTACCCCTTCATTTACTCTCAAAAGCTTCAATCATTAATCTGATAATTGGCTTTATGCGTTAGTCGACCTTACTGTTCCGTCACGCGACTAGATATAGGATTTATTGTGCTTGACTAGGATTTGCCTTTCATCTCATTTATTCTTTAGTTAGTTTAGCAAAAAGTGTTATACTTTTTGGTCAAATAATTTGGCGCCGTCTGTGGGGAACTTTTTAGTCAAAGTCATAGTTTTTCTAGATCTATTAAAAAAACATAACTTTCTTTTTCCTACTTGCACGACCTAACATGACATGAAATGGAGAAGAAAGATTGAAGGCAGTAGTAGGCCTCACTGCTAACCTCCTAAGCACCATCAATAAGGTTAACGGAGATGACGAGGAGAACGTGACGCCAAGCGTTTCACCTAGGCGAAGTGATTCATCCCTCCCTCATGGCAGCGTTACCGTCTCTCATGGGAAAGGAGCCTCGACATCCACAACAAAAAAAGCACCATCAGCAGTAAAAAAGCTACTAGAGGCATGGCTAACGAGTACGTTGAACAGTATACTCGACAAACTCGCTCAAAGGGCGAGTAGAGATGATGCACGAGTCGACATCGCAACGACAACCAACGAGCAGCATAGCTCATCCTCCAACAGGTATCACTCACGTTGTTAATGATGCAGGTAATGACGCCCTCGCTGCCATTCTAAGAAAAATGGAGGAGATGGAGAACGAGAATAAAACACTCTGCGGCCAAATGAGGGAGCACCAAGAAAAGGTTGATAAGATACCAGGCGCCCTAAAACTTCTACCAAAACAGGTATATTGTCGCCCCCATCCCCCCCCCCCTTTTTTTTTTCGCGAAATCGGGTTTCGACGTTTCTGAGACAACTCCCTTCCTTTTGGGATGGGATATGGGATTTTAAGAGTCGCCACCTAACGGATTAAGGTGCGTTAGGGCACCTAGAGCAGTTAACTCATGAAACTAGTTTGTATCACCAGAGATCGGGTAAGGGCTCGAAATTACCTTGAGGGGGAGGTGTTAGGCACCCCTCGAGGTCCACAATGGTGGGTCCCGGCCGAACTTAATTAAGCGAATTAGTCTTAAAGGAAAATAAAGCAATTTAGACAACTATTATTTCAAAACATGAATTAAAAGGGGTCCTAAGTTTTTTAGCCTATAAGATCATTTCCATGCAATACTTGGTAACTTTCCCCAAGTTGGGGTGCTACACATAGTATTAGCGAACAGGTCATCATTTCTTTTACTACCCAATTACTATCTTTCAGTTGTTACTTAAGTGTTCTAGTAACTTCTAACTCGTGCCTTATGCGTGCACTACCCGTCCCTTACCTATGGTTCTGGAGGTGTTTAGGACCTCTATTTAAGGTAGTTCTAGATTGACTTATGTTGCTTAAAATGAGAAAAATCTAGGTGACAAACAAAATTCAGATAGGTCTATCATGTAAGGAGCAAATAAGGGCTCATGTTAACCTCCACAAGTAACAACAAATGCACGCAGTTCAATCAGCAAATTTCATTAATTTAGGATCCTATAGGCAGGATATCTAGATGGGCATAAACAGAATGTAAGAAACCAGTTTATTAAAACGAGCATTGGGACCTACTGGCTTGCCTACTGATTTGATTAAATTCTGAATCTGGGCAAATTTCAAGCAGCAAGGGATCATAGTTTTTAGAACCAGAATTCTTAATAACCATACAAGTTTGCCTAAGTGATAACCGGAGCAGAATCTTATGGGCATGGCATCTACAATTGTTAATTATAGACCTATAACATGGTTTCTGAGCGAGTTACTGATTTTAACTCATGAAAATATATTTTATCTTCTTAGATCCTATAGGCATGCTTTCTAATTTGCAGAATTAATTAACTCCTATAGGCATGATTTCTAAGTGTTGAAACTGATTTTTTTATTTCCTATAAACATGGTATCTAAATTGAAGAAAACTAATTTTTATATCTCCTATAGGCATGATATCTTAGTTGAAACTGATTTTTAATCCCTATAGGCATGAATTATATTAATCACATGTGGGCAGAATTTTAGACAAGTTACCAGGAAAGTTTATTAATTCATACAAATATGATCCTATATACATGATCACTAGTGCACGTTGAGATTGGAAATATGTGTAGATCCTATGAACATGGATTCTAATGCAGAATTAACAAAAGACCTATAGGCAGTGTCTCTAATATGTTGAAAATATGAAGATTCAGAGTCACAAACAGTCAGAAAAACATCATATAGGAAGGATCTCTAAATGAACAGTAACATGCACATAGGGAACCAACACAATAGACCTATAGGTAGGATTTCTACCCGAGTTTTTTAACAAAGATATTCCCCCCCCCCCCCCGCTTTCACTAATAACCCCAGATCTGTTTATTACAGATAATATTACATTATTACAGCCTACTAATGAATAAATTACAAAACAAAATTCATTACACTATAGGGAGCCTTCATAGGCCCATATCAACCTAGAAACCATGCCTTCAAGCAAAGCAAGTCTGAAGTCAGGGACCCCGGGCAATGCTCACACCAGAACCTTACTTAGAGAAATAGTTTGTAAAAGATTGGAAGACCAGCCCCAATGTGTCAGAGTTCGGATGAGTCTCAAGGACCCTAGACAGTGCTAACACTGTGTGTGGTAGGAACCTAGATAACTAAGAGTAGAAGTTTGAAAACAGTATATAAAGGGTAGGGGAACAGTTTTAGAAAAACAGTTTGATTTTAGAAGCAAACAATTCAATTTACAACACTACAAACAACACTTCACCTAGCACAAATAGAGTACATATTTAGCATATGGTTCAAACAAACTGGTATTGGTTTAGACATAGATATTGTACCAGTATTTAAAGCAATCACAAAAGAGAAAAGATACTTGAACTAATAGACAGAATTGGCACCATATTACATCTTTGCAGAACAGGGAACATTCAACTGACTAATCAGGGTTTCACATTATTGAAGATGACTTAGTTTAGCAATTATCACTAAGTGGGATCATATAGGCATGTATTAAGCAGAAACATGCTGAAGTTTGAAATAATTAACCAAACAAACATATAGAACAGGACAGGGTAACAGGTTCCAAAGCATACTAGTTTAGAAAGAAGTAAGCAGGAACCATAGATCAGACAGAAGCATGCTAAGGTTGAAATAAAATAACCACATAAGCACATAGAACAAAATAGGATAACAGGAGTTAACATATACCGGTTAGGAAGAAAGTAAACATGAATGTAATGGCAGTTTGGATCCAGAGAGTTTAGTCTTGGCTTCTAGTTGGCTAAACAGTGTAGCAAATCAGAGTGATAGAAAGAACTCAAGTTTATGAGAGAACAAACAGCTTTGAGAATTTTGAATAGTAAGAATTGTTCAGTAAAGAAGTTGTGTGTGTGAGTGTAAAAGTCTCAGTGTAAGTGTCTTCATATGTAGGTAGGTGTGTCTGAGTGTAAGTGTGTAAGTGTTTTTGAAATCAGAACAATGAAAGGCTTTTTACAGCATAGAGTAGAGTAAAACCAAATAAGGTAGGAAAATCAGTGCCACACAAATAAGGTATGAAAAATCAACTAACCAATCAATTAGGGTTAACACAAACCAATTAATGGGACAGAATCACGTAAGTATTACTTAAATTAAGGAGAATCTTCACAGAATAAATCAGCAGGCAAGATTAGGGCTAAATAAGGTAAGCAATAAGTCTAGAAATCAATTATAAATCAACCCCAATAATCAAAGCACAAAAATCAGGCTAGTAATAGAATCAAGGAAAGTAGCACCAATTACTAATCACACATAAGGAAAGAATAGGTAAAAGTCTGATAAGGAAATATCGCTATTAACACAATTTCAAACCTTAATTTAAGCAATAAAATCAATTAACATGCTAATTTACAGAGCTGAGGTAAACGAGCAAGAACAGTGAAATAAATAGTCGAATTAATTGAAACCCTAAGTCATAAAGGCATGGAGAAGAAACTCAAGCAAAAGAAATTAGCCGAAAAGTAAAGAAGAAAACTAAAGTTGAACATTTAAATGTTTTAAACATTTTTTGCAGAAATCCCTTAAAAATCGAAACCCTAGCTTTTAGGGTAAAATAAAAATCGGTTAACAATAAGAGCAAAACAAAAAATCTTTGAGGAAAAATGCCAAACAGACACAAAAATACTTCAGATCTATAGAGATCTGAACAAATTCAAACGGAAAATAGCTAAGTTTATGAAGATAAACAGAAGTGAATCAAATCTAGTTTGAACTAGAGATTTGAAACCATAGAAACACGAAAGTGGTAGTACTCACAGACATAAGGGTGAATATAGACGGATTAGTCGAGAAAAGAGAGATTTTGAACCAAGTCTGGTTCGAATCTCTTGAGAATCCATCAAGTAGCATGAGAATCACAACACTAGTAGAGATATGAGGCCGGATAAGGCATGAAATCGCAAGAGAACCCCATGAATTGAAGGAATATGAGTGACGGCGGGCTAGGGTTAGAAGGGGGTGAGAGATAAGAGAGGGAAGAAAAGGATTCAGAGGCGGCGGGTTGGGGGGAAAATGAGGGTAGGGTTTAGGATTAGTGTAATTAAGAAAGGAAGGTTGATCCTGGACCGTTGATCTTCTGAGATCAATGGCTAGGATTAAATCTGGGTTGGGATGGGTTATGGATATGGGTTATTGGTTTTTTTTAATTGGGTTGGGTAGGTTATTGAGATGGAGTCCAAAAATTAATTAAAAAGGGGCTATCTTTTAAATACCCATTTAATCTAATAAAATAAAATTATAAAAATAGTTAATAAATGATAAGAAATGCTATTTGTGTATGAAAATAATTTAAAATAATTATTTGGATATTGCAAAAATATAAAAAGTCATTTTCGTGTAAAAATAAAGTAATTATGCACACATGGGCTATTATTGCAAAGTCATTGCAATTATAACCTAAAGATGTAAATATAATTATGCATAGAATAATTAAAGCTTAATATAAATATAAAATGATAAAAATTAAGCAATAAAATTATTATAAAATTATTTGTGATGCAATTAGTAATTATTTAGATAATAAAATGATGGAATAAATTAATTTAAAATCCTTTAAAATTACAGAAAATTATTAAAAAAATACTAATTGATGCCCATGCATTATTTTGAAAATATATATGCATTCTGAAATAATATATGGAAAATTTGGGTATCAACAGAGGGCCATTGCGAAGCCCACACCGGTAATCGAGTCCTAGTCAGATGTCTCATACGAGCAGGCTACTACTGTCCCACAATGAAAAAGGAAGTAGTTGATTTTGTTAAAAAGTGTGAACCATGCCAAAAGTACGCCCCCATGATCCATCAGGCAGGAGAACACCTCCACTGAGTCACGTCGTCGTGGCCCATCATCAAACGGGGGATGGATATCGTTGGCCCACTCCCTGCAGGACGAGGTGATTTCTCTTGGTTTTAACTAACTATTTATCTAAATGGGTAGAAGCAGGTGCATTTTCTCAAATACACGAACAATAAGTGATCTCCTTTATATGGAGCAACATTGTATGTCGCTTCGTCATTCCCAAGGAAATCAGCTGTGACAACGGGCCTCAATTCACAGGGAAAACAATTGTTGAATTCTTTGAGAAGTGGCACATCAAAAGAATACTCTCCAAGCCATACCATCCCACCGCCAACGGCCATGCTGAACCCTCCAATAAAACGATATTGAACATCATGAAGAAGAAACTGGAAAATGCCAAGGGACTGTGGCCGTAGGTACTATCAGAAGTGTTATGGGCATATCGCACCACGCCAAGGATGAGAATAGGGGAAACGCCATACTCAATAGTATATGGGACTGATGCAATGATACCGGTCGAGGTCGGGGAACCGAGCCTAAGGTATTCAAACGAATGTGAGCTAAGTAACGATGAAAACAGAAGCAAGATCTCGACGAAGCCGAAGAACGAAGAGACATAGCTTACGTAAGAATGGTAGCCCGGAAACAAAAAGCAGAGCGATATTACAACAAAAAAGCCAAAGTCAGACAACCCAAAGTCAGAGATTACGTCCTCAAAGCCAAGACACATTCGACCAAAGATCCACGGGAAGGAAAACTGGGGACCAATTGGGACGGCCCATACAAAATCACGACGGCAGTAAGCAAAGGGTCGTTTCAACTAGAAACAATGGAAGGAAAATTACTACCGAACAATTGGAACATCCCTTACCTCAAATACTTCAACTTTTGACAATAAGGCATCCTCCAAGTCGTACTCTTTTTCCCTCACCCGAGTTTTGTCCCAATTGGGTTTTCTCGAGGAGGTTTTTAATGAGGCGATGAAGAGGGCATCTCAAAGTTTAAGTATCGATTCATCGCCCAACCTCTCAACAGCGTCTCCAGGTCGGCCAATGAAGGGGACTAGATAGACTGGGACTTCTCGAATGTATGTACGAACAGAACAGAAACATGTAAACCTCTCCAATGAATGTACAAACGAAGTAATATATCCAAACATATAATGTTTTTACATGCCTCCACCAAGTTTACATATTACGCCAACGTAGGGAATGTACATTCGACCTCGCTCGAATTGACTTACATTTGACATTGTTTGAATTAACTTTAAAGTCATCATTCGACCTCGCTCGAATCGACTTACATTCGACTTCGTTCGAATTAATTTTTAAGTCTACATTCAATATCGCTCGAATCGACTTACATTTTACCTTAATTGAATTATTTTTCAAGTCTACATTCGACCTCGCTCGAATTGACTTACATTCAACCTCGTTCAAATTATTTTTAAGTTTACACTCGACCTCGCTCGAATTGACTCACATTCGATCTCGAACCAACTCAACTTACAGTCGATCTAAGCGAAATCACAACCAAGGCAATCAATCAAGAAAAACACTCAAAAGGAAAAACAAGAAGTTCAAGAGCAACCAACCAAAGTATTATCATTCCAAAAATCATCTTACAAGGGCCAAACAAGTGCCCGCGAAACAATAAAGAGTCAGGAAGAAAAGAACAAAAATACAGAAACAAGCACACTACTTGGCCGCAGCCCCGCCATCGCCCTCAACACCGGTGCCCTCTCCATCAGAGTACTCATTGTCATACCAAGCACCCAGCTCGAGCCCGTCCAAGTCATCTCCATCATCATCCATGTCGGGCGTGCCGGGGTCGTAGCCACAAGCGTCACGAGCTACACGTGCCTTAACACGAGCATTCTCGAATTCCGCCTCAGAAGCTTTCCCGTCCGTCATAAAATCCCTATATATGTCAAGTTGGGCCTCTGCATGAACCCACTTCTCGTACAAATCCAGTGACACACTGGGATGAGTGAAAGCATGAGAGGTAGACGGCTGGGCCTGTATGATGTGCCTTCTAAGTTTTTAGGACGGTAATCTGCTTGTTCAGATCTTATACCTCTGCTTCTAAACCGCTGATCCGCTCTTCAAGCCTCGCTTTTTTAAACGCATATGTCTCTGCCTCACTAGCCTGCTCAGATCTAAAGACGCGGAGTGTACCCGCCAGTGCCGCCGCCTCCGCCACGGCAGCCGTTCTGGCTTTCTCAACTCTCTCCAACTCCGCGGCTTTGGCAGCCAACTCGTCCCTCAAACCGTTGGCTCTAGCTTCACTCTGCTCAAGCTCGGCCTATAAAGACGCCACCTGAGCCTGGAGGTCGACATTCTCGGCCATTATCCCCTTTCTCACCTCGAGCTCGTCATCTTTGGCTCTCAACGTCCCCTCAAGCATGTTGCACCTGCCAATGGCCCTCACAAGCTCACTATCCTTCTCCCTCAACTCCTCATCTTTTTGTTTCAACTCATCCCGGAGAGTCTAGAATTGACCATCCTCGCCGAGTATGCTGACCAGTGCTCGGTGCTTGGTATGGTACTCTCTATATTTAGACTCCATCCTCTTATAGAGAGCCTCCCTCTTCTTCTCCCGACGGGCGCTTTCAATCTCCAAAATGAGAGTCTGATAAACAAAAGACGAAAGATCAGCAAAGGCAGATAACGTGAAGCAAAAAATGAAGTTAAAGCATTGAAAAGGAACTTACTCGCATGGCCATCCTAGAAATGCCCAGTGACAAGTCTGCATCCTTCAGCGTCTTATTCTCGGAGTCCGTGCATAAGGGGGCCAGAGCTGGAACCACCCGCTACGAGTTGACCAACAGATTGAAGTCCACGGGCATAACAATATTCCGAGTAGACCCCTCGGTCCTTACTTCTAATCGAGTGAACCTCCCTTCGAATGTCCGCACTTCCTCAGGGTCGATATCAGAACTAGACCCGTCATCTTCCACAACAACTGTTTTCCCCCTCTCACCGGTGGACGATATGCCGACCTCAGTGGTCCTTGGCCATTCTCCCCCCGTGGAAGTCTCCACTGCCTCCAACAGCCTTTTCTCTGCAGCGACCTCTGGCACGGAAGCAACCTCAATAACCGATGGAGGCGCCGACTCCGTGTCCAACATGATCGGCCCCTCAGGCGCGACAGCGACCGTGGTAACTTCGCCAGTCTCCACCTTCCGCCTCTTCAGCGACGCCATTTCCTCCTCGCCGGGAGAAGACTCATCTATCAGGTGCATCACCGGGCAGGCCGGGGTCTCTATTGATGGAATGTCCGTGTGTGGGCCAGAGTCACCGAATGATGGAGTTTGAGGAGAAGCATTTCGCATGGACTCGGCCAACACGAATTGTATTCTGGCGGAGGCGACTGCCTGGCGGAAAGTAGGAATGGAGCCTTCGCTTTCTTAAAATTCCTCCGACCTGGCACCAGTAAAAGAACCATAAGTACAAAGGGGATACGAACTATAACAAAGTCGAAATATCTACAAGATGAGGTTCAGCTTACCGATCGAGGGTTTGGGCCCAAACTTCTTATTGAAAGACGCCCAGTCACGAATCCCTACGGTAAAGGGGAGAAATTGTGCCACCCAATCAGCGATGTCAGCGACCAAAGAAGGGGGGGCCTCTCAGCTACACAAAGGGGAAATAAACAATTCACGAAACACAGAAAAAAAGGGCGTGATTCAGTTGACGAAGACACTTACGAGCGAATTTTCACTGCTCGGGAAACCCGCTAGCATTCGCCACCACGTGCTCGGTTTTGACAACGAAAAAATTAAGCCAAAAGCGACGATTTGTTTTGTCATCCATTACGGCCACCAACCCCTTGATTCCGCGATGGAGAAGGTAAATCATCGTGCCCCTATGGAAGTTGGGCACGAAGAGGTGCAACAAATGACGGATGGAAACTCCACAGCCGGCCAACTCTGCGTACTTCGTCAGCATGAGTAAGATCTTGTAGATATAGGGAGAAATTTGAGCCGGGAAGACGCTGTAATAACGGCAGAACTCCTCCGCCAATAGAGGGAGAGGAGGAGAATAGCCCACTTGGAACTAGTAGGCATAGAATGCGCAATACCCAAGTTGGTGAACCTGTATCACATCATTCCCTACCGGAACGATCTCAACATGAGCAGGGATGTGGTACTTGGATCTGAGGACGGAGATATGCTTCGAATCCATCTCGGACCTTACCGGCTCAGAGTCCTGAACTGGTACCTTTAAAAAGTCTGTCCGGGAAGTAGGGTTGCGAGGAACGACCTCTTCCACAGTGGGGAAGCTTTCGTCCTCCATAACCGTAGGTTCTTCGCCACCAGAAGGCATAGCCACCGATAATGGAATGGGGTCAGAGACCGTCTCGGTGTTGAGAGTCACGTTAGTCATTTTTCGATAATGTGAATGCAGTGGAACCGGAAAAGAAAAAGAGGTGGTGACGATGGAAGTTATAAAGAGCAAGAATACAAAAAGAAGAAGAAGAAAAATGCAGAGGTGAAGAAACTAGAGAATGCGAATGTTTTATGGAAAAACCTCCCCCACTTATTTATAGACAATCGGGGCACCCGAACCGGTGCAAGTAACCATTCCCTAGAATCGAAGCGACAGAGGCTCGAGAACCGATGTTTCACATCGGGAAGATGCACAATGATGACGCATGCGGCCGCGACGTCTTCTTGTACCTACCTCATTGATCACAACCCTCAGAACGATATGTCACTATCTCGACAATAATCACGTTTGCTCGTCCATCATGTCGGGATTTCTTCAAAACTGTTGCTGATAAAGTTCGCTCATTGAGGTCGACCAGAAGACGACCTCAATAAGTGGAGGGACTAACTGTATGGGTCAAAATCCTATTGAGGAAGTTCAACGAATATGAATGAACAAGTGTAGAAGTTATGGCCGAGGTCGAGCAGGGGCCCAATAGTGAGGAGTCGTCGAGCAAGACGTCAAGGCTGAGGTCAAACAGAGAAGCATAGGAGCAACGACTAAAGTAGTCTTGGAATTACCAAAAGGAATATTCAATCGAATATTCCCCTAGCTGTACTTTTAGGGTTTTCTAGGAATATCCCATATAAATAGTAAGAGATAGGGAGCAAAAAGGGAGAGACTGACTCTGATAAGAACACTTGTGAGAAGTTGACTCTTGAAAGATAATACAAAAAGCTTACCTTTCCACTGTGATTGATTTTGGTTGTTTATTCTGCCTTTCTGCTCACACGATCCAAGAACACTTTGTCCATTTTCATATCTAGTTATCACATGTTGCTGTCAGAAGGAAGATTCATCCACATCATCCAATATTTGGGTGAATCATTCTTCCTATTTACATTTATTGTCATTTTTCATATTTGTTGCTCATTATTACCCCTTCATTTACTCTCAAAAGCTTTATTTATTAATCTGATAATTGGTTTTATGCGTTAGTGGACCTCACTGTTCTAACACGTGACTAGATATATGATTTATTGTGCTTGACTAAGATTTGTCTTTCATCTCATTTATTCTTTAATTAGTTTAGCAAAAAGTGTTATACTAGGATTTGCCTTTCACATTTCTTTTTCCAAAAGCAAAATAAAGAGAAGATGTTGTGACGTTGGACAAGTTGATTTATGACCTATTATTTGATCAATCTTGACCCTAGCCAACTTAGAACTGATTGAGTCATGGCTTTAAATCGTATTCATAAATTGAAGAACTCATTGACTTTAAATTCTGAATTAGCCTAAACACTTCTTTCTTCTCACATTCCATTGCTATTTGTGCAAACATGCTTATGAAGGTAATTAACGCACGGTTTTCAGCGTCCATGAAAAATTAAAGTGCACTACATCTATGGCAAATTAGATTACAAGCCACTATAGGGACACATAACACTCATATGAATATTAATCAACAGGCAGGACCCTCCATATCCATTCAATGAGTATGAGTAGTGTACCTTTTAAAATTTATTGGGGTGATACCCAGCACCATTTAGCTTTAATCCTCAAGAAATCCCACGGCTTTCTTTTAACGAGGTACATGACAGTAGATCAAGAAAGGACAGTAGATCTAATTATTTTTCTGGTCTAGTTTATATATGTCGAATTGGGAGCACTGCTTATCAAAAATTTAGAGGGGTCATTTATTCAACAACTTAGATCTGCAGCATGCTGAAAATATACATCGATTTTGAGAATGCTAGCTAATTACAATTATACCTTTGTAGGTAAAGCTTTATTGACCATTCATTGCATCTATAGGTGGCAAAATAGATAAAAATTATAATTTCCATTCATATTATCTACTAACATATAAGTTGGATAATTACCTATTTAAAATGGTCAAATATGGGTAACATCCTATATAAAAATAAATACTTAATGGCTAATCCATGGATATAACCGTCAAAATGGGTTTGGGCCATGAGGCAAGCTCAACTTAGTCCGCTACTAGGGTAGAGTTGGGCTAAGGTTTTTCCAGCCCATTTAAAGAGAAAAAAAATATAAATAGCCAGCCCATTAGTCTTTACAACTCCCTTAGCCCTAAACACTAGTTTACTGAAAATAACCCTAAAATAGGTAATCATATCAAATAGGAGCATCAGTTAAAAATCACTGTACAACAGAAAATAGGCGAAAAGTTTGCTCCATACAATTACGTGGATAGGCGAAAAGTTCGCTCCATACAATTACGTGGATACTGAGTGGAAAGCAAATATAAAAAGAAAATATTCCATACATGTGACAAGCAGTTCGTCTGTATACCCATTACCCATATGAAGTTGTGTATAATTATTTATTATGTACTACGTGTATTTCCCCTTTTCTTGTATAATTTATGGATAATTCTGTTTACTTCATGTATAAATGTTACAGCCGAATATTTTATAGCTTGCAAATGATTATTCATTCATCATTGAATAATAAATGTATAGATATATGTAGCCACATTTGCAGGTATACCATATATAATCCATGTGTAGATGTGTGTAGTTTTTTTATTTTGTGCTATATGTGTTTTCCTTTGCATGTATAATTTATGGATAACTCTATTTAATCCGTGTATAAACGCTATAATTGTATATTTATTCAAGCTTGCAGATTCAATATTCATTTATCATTGAATAATTAATTATAGGGGATAACTTTGTTCGCATGTATAATGTGTTTAAACGTATAAAAATCTTATGCAAAAGGTGACTCATTACTGCTTTGTTTTATAAACTGATTGATAAGAGGGAAAACGAGGAAAAGAAGGAAGAAAAAACAAATTCTTTACTTCGCTTAGGAAGAGAGACCAAAAGAGATAATAAAAGAGACATTTTTTTATGGGTATCATATTAGTATATTTTCATATAGGTGCCTTATTCCTTATAATTCCTAAAATTAAGTAATTTCAAATCAGAATCCCTATAGTTATGGCTAATTTATTAACTAGCTTGACTGGCTAAAAAAAGTAAAAAGAATGTGTACGATGTTTAAAATGAGTTATAAAAATAAAATAGGTTTATTTAGAGTTTATAACTTAATATGGGTTGTTAGTTTAGTTAATTGTTCTTTAAAATGAGGCTTATAGGCCCGACTCAAGTTAGCCTGCCAATTCTTAAGGCTCGATCGAGCCTGGAGCAGAGCCTGCCCGTGGACCAAAAAGAATTTAATTTAAAGAGGAATTTTCATAAACCTCTATTGTTTAGTGGCTATTAACTTCCTATAGCTACCATATACATAATTACTTCCTATACCTACTATTTAGTTGTTACGCGATTGTATTCGCGCTACTATATTCATGAATACAATAGCGAGTTGGCCAAAAAAAAATAGGGGAGTACAATTGTTTAATAACGGAGAGAGGATCAATAAGTGTGTATCACTCCTAATTTAACTCAATAAAATCAATTCTACATAAACTTTGCTATTATTATTGATGAATACAATAGCAGAATTCGCCTAAAAAATAGGGGAATCCAACTGTTTAATAACGGAAAGAGGATCAATTAGTGTGTATCACTCCTAATTTAACTCAATAAAATAAATTATACATAAATTTCGATGCTACTATGTTATATTCCATGTATTCGTGCGACTGATTTATAAATATAGTGAGGTAATCAATAAATAAGGGTGTATACCGTTCTATCCAATTCGACTGTGTACATTGTATTCAATTCACAAGTATTCATTATTCACTATTATACACTGTATTCAATTCACCATATTCAATTCGACTATATTCAAACAACAAAAAATCACAAAACACAGTGATATTCGGGTGTATTCAAAAAAATACAAACCTTCGGAATACATAAATACATGCGAAAAAATATTGTATTTATACAAAAATATAATGTATTTGAGTGTATTTGTACAGAATACAATGTATTTGTATTGTACATGACTAAAATAGCAAAGAAGAGAAGAAAGTTTGCCAGAGATGGCGTTTCCCGCCAAGCAAAATACTTTATACATTGTATTAAAACAAAAAATGAAGATGAACAAAAACCCGCCCTCAAATCTTCTCCCGTGTAGCCATGGCCAAATAAGTTCGCCTAAGAGGATGAGCCAATAGTGCATGATGACCCCGACGATTCTGACGACGATTACAATGACGATGATGATTTCAACGCCTATTGTTCGCCTGCTCCCTTTTCGATTCAAATTTATTCTATTCGCTTCAGAAAGTTCACCATAGCCACAAAAAAATACTGCCTTGATGGAAAAAGGAGAGAAATTTGAGGTAGAAGAGAGGGGATTAAGAATCTTGCTGATAAATAGAGAGAGAGAGAGAGAGATTATAATTGGCGTAATTCACTTTTCAATGGTAAGGTATAAAATAAAAATTTATTTTGCTATAAATTGAAAAGGTAACTATAAGTAATAATAATTTAAAATTATTTTGATTTATAATGAATAGGGTATAATAATTGACTATAGGAGGTAACCTAATTTCAATTTAAAATTATGAAATCAAGTGATAATACAATTATTAGATTGGAACCTCAAAAAAAACAAAGTAGCATTACGGAGGTGCTAAACTTTATAAACTACCTCATCTAAAAGTTTAGATAGGGAGGGCAAAGCAAACATGCTCATAGTTGCAAGCCTTCCTTTTACTGATCAATAATATAAAATTGTGGTCCTTTTGTTTCTTTTTTATTTAAACAAAATAAAAGTTTTTTTACTTCAGAGAGTTAGTTTTGTAGTTCTAGTATTTTTAATGCATATATTACTAATATCCAAGTTCTTATTCCTCGTTTTATCCCACATAAATTTATGCAAAGATTCTGCATAACTTATGCACGAGGAAAAATAGTAGCAAGCAGACATTGTAGAGGACAATGCTGGATTTTATATGGAGATTAAATCTCCTTCTATACTAACCACACAACCCCTTAATGAAATACTCTTAACATTAATGGCATGTCATGATGTTATATATATAATGGAGGAGGGGAAATGGGGTGCAGGATATAGGGATCAGCAGAGCAGGCCGAAGAAATGCTATCGAAGCAGAGCTCTCCACGGCCCAAAAATTCTGAGTTGGTCTATTGGGCAGGAGACGGGGTAAAAATTGCGTGAGGCATCTTATTTGGTCGCCCCCATTTAACTTATACCTGTTTTTTTTAAAATTTTTAACTTGTACCCACTTTTTAAATAACTTCAGCTCCCTTTTCCTCGCTGAGCTGAAGTTCACCAGTTAAGCTGAAGTTCGCTAGTTGTAAAGACAAAACTTCAGCATACGGGGCCGAAGTTCCCCAGTTACAAAGACAAAACTTCAGCTCTAGAGAAGTTTTGTCTTTGTAAACTGGGGAACTTCAGTCCTGTATGCTGAAATTTTTGTCTTTATAGCTGGGGAACTTCAGCCTCGTATGCTGAAGTTCCCCAGTTACAAAGACAAAATTTCAGCTCTAGAGTTGAAGTTCCCCAGTGTAAGCCCCGTATGCTGAAGTTTTTGTCTTTATAACTGGGGAACTTCAGCCCCGTATGCTGAAGTTCCCCAGTTACAAAGACAAAATTTCAGCTCTAGAGTTGAAGTTCCCCAGTGTAAGCCCCGTATGCTGAAGTTTTTGTCTTTATAACTGGGGAACTTCAACCCCGTATGCTGAAGTTCCCCAGTTACAAAGAAAAAAATTTCAGCTCTAGAGCTGTAGTTCCCTATTTACTAGAGCTGAAGTTCCCCAGTTACAAAGACAAAAACTTCAACTCTAGAGTCAGTTACAAAGACAACAACTTCAGCTCTAGAGCTGAAGTTTGCAAGCTACTTCAGGCCCGTCTACTAGAATGCTAAAGTTTTGCGTGATTACCTTTGCTACTTCAGCCCCGCATGCTGAAGTTATGCGCAAAAGCGGGTACGGATGCAATTTTTTTTACAAAGTAGGTATAAATTAAAACGCGGCACAAAAAGTGGGTACGGATGCAAAAGCCCCGGAAACGGGTGGTTGATGATTTCTATTGGGCTGAAGAGGAGGTGTTGTTTGGTTAGATGATACTATCACTTGCAGTTTTTATTGAGCAAACTTCACTAGAGGTTAGTTTGGGTGTAATATAATTGGGCAGGAGGGCCATTTTGTGTTAATGGACAAAAATATGGGCTATTAAAATTTTGAGGGGCTATAGATGGTAGTTTGCTGATTTTTAGAGCAAACTTCATTTATATCCATCCAGGATAAACTAATGATAATAACTAGCCATAAAATAAACCATACAACTAACAACCTAAAACTAATTAAAAGTCTAGCCCAAGACCACTACCACTCAAAACCCTAAATTCCTTCGCATTTTTCTCAGTCGAAGAAGACGTTGTTGAACACCGCTGTTGCAAGCGCTTCCTCCGTATTGAACCACCAATCAACGCCCTCCGTCATGATCCACGCCCGAGGGGACCGCCTTCACCTGACGGCCGTCGTATTGTTCCATTTACACAACTGGACCATAGAAAAATGACCCCTGTATTTTACCAGAAGGATCATTGTAATGCCATATTTTTGCAGATTCATTGATCTTGATGGAAGTTTCTGCAACCTTACTCTGGAGTATAGCTGGAGAACCTACCGATGACACACTAGAAAATGATTTCGTTCTTGACAAAAATTGTCTATTCTATCCAGTTGGGTCGGAATTAGCAGCAGACGTCGGCTTCTCCGGATTATTTTATCTCGTTCATTTTGAAGTTCTTTTATTTCGTTTTTTATCATTGAGGTCCTCACATTTTCTTGGTTTTCTTCTCCATTGTTGTTACTTTTGCTTCCCAAAGCAGTCATAAATGTTTATATGTTTTAATACCTCATTAAATATTTTGTAATATCGTTTTAGATTATGTCTCCCTATCTCTTCATTCATTCTAAGTATCTTCATTCAGTCCCCTTCCAGAATGGCACCGTCTTCACCAATATTAAAAATTCATCTTAGATTATGTATTAGACTGGAGAGCATTTTTTTTAATATTGGTAGATTACAAAATATATATACAAAATAGACTGTCACTATACAAAAATTATACAAAAATAGACTTCACTATACAATTTATATACAATAAACTGTCACTATACAAAATATATACAAAATAGATTGTCATTATACAAAAAAATATACTAAATAGACTGTCACTATATAAAATATATACAAAATAAACTGTCACTATACAATTTATATACAATAGACTGTCACTATACAAAATATATACAAAATACACTGTCACTATACAAAATATATACTAAATAGACTGTCACTATACAAAAAAAATATACAAAATATACTGTCACTATATAAAATAAACTATCACTATACAAAAAATATACAAAATAGACTGTCACTATACAAATAATATACAAAATAGACATTTTGGGTTATTGGGTGTAATATGTTTGGGCCGGAGGACCATTTTGTGTCAACGGATAAAACACATGCGCTATTAAAATTTGAGGAGCTATAGAGGGGGCATTTGCATATGTACCCGCTTTTTGGGTCACGTTTTAACTTATACCCGCTTTACAAAAAAAATTGCAAGCGTACCCACTTTTCGCCTAAACTTCAGGCATACGGGCCTGAAGTAGCAAAGACAATCACGCAAACTTCAGCATTCTAGCAGACAGTTGAACTTAAGCATTCTATTAGCTGAAATTTTGTTCTCTATTTGGTGAACTTCAGCATGTTTTAGCTGAAGTTTTGTCCTGGATTCAATAGTTTTTTCGTAAAGCTTTTTCAAAAGATGTTGAAGTTATTTAGTTCATTTGTAAAAATTTCAGCACTAAAGAAGCTGAAGTTTTGTCCTGGATTCATTAGTTTTGTCATAAAAGCTTTTTCAAAAACTTCAGCAGATGCTGAAGTTATTTTAGTTCATTTGTAAAAACTTCAACACTAAAGAAGCTGAAGTTTTGTCCTGGATTCATTAATTTTATCATAAAGCTTTTTAAAAAAACTTCAGTAGAAGATGCTGAAGTTATTTAGTTCATTTGTAAAAACTTCAACACTAAATAAGCTGAAGTTTTGCACAGTAGCAGGAAGAAAGAGGCGCCTGAAGTTGTCAAAATTAGGGTATAAGTTAAATAATTTTAAAAATATGACTATAGGTTAAATGGGGGCGACCAAATAGAGCGCCCCGTGCAATTTTTACGCTATAGGGTAGTTTGCTGATTTTTATCTGAGAAGCAAAGCTTCAAATTTGCAGATTTTTTATTTTCTTAATCGTGAATCAATTCTAAAGCATTTTATTTTATATTTTTGTTAATTTTGACATTCTTTAGAACAAGATATAAGAGAATATGCACTAAATCGTTTTTATTTTAAAAAAAATAACTATTCTACGTTATATAAATAAAGTCAACTAACCAAGACTAAGTGATAAAACTCCATCCAAAAATGTTATGTGCTTAGATTTATTAGTTTAAATTAATACCTCTATCGGGTGTTAACCAATCTTTTCTTTAAATTAACTTGGTATATTTACAAACCAAGTGCAAAGCCAAAATTTCTTTACCGCAGATTTTGAAAATTAGCAATGCTGGGTAATTTTAAAAGTCAGAAGATCTGGGAAGGCATACTTTCTGATTGCTTTCAATTTTCGTTTAACATGTTCATTTGATTTTAGCTTTAACATACAGCCTAAGACTCTTTTTGGGTAATTTTTGCAGAAATTTTTTAACTGAAAGGTCTCATTATCAATTTAAAGCGTCTCCGCATGAAAAATATAGCAAAATTACACTGTCAACATGTCCATCTAGAAAATTCATATGCAAGATAAGCTTACAGGAGATTGTCGTTTTTTTGGAGAACATCAAATCAACTGCTTTCTTTTACTTTGAGACTAACCTCTTCCCAGCCAAAAAAAGAAAGGGGG
>MDKI01028825.1:0-66256 GCA_005239505.1 Nicotiana paniculata
TGTGTGTGTGTGTGTGTGTGTGTGTGTGTGTGTGTGTGTGTGTATGTGTGTGTATAACACCATCTGGTCATGGGTCAATGTAAATGAATGCAATGCATGAAAAGTACGTCAATAAAATCTTTTAGAAGTGTCATCCTTAAATGAAGTTTAATTGAACTGCAACGTAGAATAAAATATTTATATGATGTTGTTTACTGTGAATATGGTAATTAGAATTATTTTTTATTATGTGGTTCTAAAAATGTGTGATCTACTTTAATACCGGGTTTTTAGACAATAGATGCTGAGTATGAGGCGAAAAAAATGAAATAAGTGTGAAAAGAAGCAGATTAGGCAAGCCAGGTGTCGAAGAGGCCAGTCCCGATGGTGGTCGGGCAGGCGTCGAGGTCGAGCTCGAGAAGCTTGATCGTGGGATATCGACAGTGGTATAACGATGTTGAATGCCTTAAGGTTGGCCTATTTATGATCAATAATAAGCAATAAACAGAGAATTACTCTAGCACACAACAAATGAGAAGCAATAATTTAATGAGACAATTGTTGAGAATGTTTTTGTTAGAGAGAAGAGAATGTAGTTCTTCTTGTATTGAATATCATATGTGTTACAAAGTGACAAGGGTCCCCTTTATATAAGAAGTGGTGTCCAAACATAGTACATGTGTAATCATTACAAATAGATACAGCTGATACAACTATTTAATGTAAAGAAGGATGGCTGGTACAGCCATTTAATGCCACGGCACGGGCGTCTACTATCTTGCGTACTTTGTCAGTTCTAACCACGTGCCCCTTGGTAATATTTCTCCTTTCTATGTTGGCATATGATATGCACTACCTCGGGTAGGTAGACCTTCGATATGCATTGCCTCGAGGTCAAGGACCTCCGATGTGTATTACCTCGAGACCGAGGACCTTCGAGTCTTCTAAGCGCCTAAATGACCATAAAATCGGGCTCTCTGATTTTGGCCGTATACACATAGTACCCCCATTCCTTAGAATGAAATGATAAGGAACAGTCTTGAATTCCTGGTTCTTCGATATCTTCATCATGATGTCAGTCACATGAGGTCATCAACTGATGTGATAGGAAGGTTGCACAGAGCACAGTTCTCAAAAAAACCCCTGAACCGCTTTTTGTCGCCTTTTTCAACTTCTTTAGTACGCTAAAAAAATCTCTATAAATACTCCAACCCTTCCCTTTCAAATCTTCATCCTTCACAATGCCTTGAAAAACCTCCACTTAGCAACTCTTGCTTTTTCCACCAGTTTTATTCTTCTCATTCTGAAATGTTTAATGCAGCTATGGCCAATGCAGCCATGGCCAAGACTTCTAAAATGGTCCATCAAAAAGAGAAAAAAACCTCTTTTTTATGCTCTTCTAAAAGCATAATGACAGTTTACCTTTGTGCTGAGGAGTGCCTTCTTGTATTTTATGGAACGTCATATGATATTGAGGCCGCTAAATCTTTGTGGGTAGCGGGCTGCGTGAATGCACGCCTCAATATGTTGGTCCGACGACTGATAATGAAGAGGCGAAGGTTGATTGTTGTTGGGAAAAAGTAGCGTTGGCAAAAATCCCTCCATCCATAGGATATATAGCTATTTATAGAGCCGGTCGGGCTATTCCCTGGCGGGGAGAAGATAATGCGGAGATACGCCCTTTTGTCGCAGATAAATAATGATGTTTAGAACTGCTTCACCAATTCTTCTTTCCCCTGAATCTGAGCCCAAGTAACTTCACGTATATGTAATGAGCACCTTCTTACATATGCCACCGATGCTCAGAAGGAGTTGAGGGGGATACTTTCGATCGTGACCGAAGAAGTAGTGAGAATGCCCGGTGCAAATCTCGGGGGGAGACCCTCGAGGAGATTCTCCATAAGGGATTTGGAGAGCAGGCAGGTGAAATTGACGCTAAGTCTCTCCTCTCTACCAATGATGAAGTCGATGACAAAGATGAAGATAAAAGAGATGGTTAGGATGATAGTCCCGAGGAGCTTGATGAAGACAGAGTCCCTGGGGGGGAGGGGGGGCGGAAAGACGAAGTTCTGATAATAACAACAGATTAGGTCCTAAAGAAGGTAGAATAGGTTTTTACTTGTTCTTTTCCTCGTGTAAGAGCTCCAGGCATGAGCCTTGTAAAATACACCTTCGTGAATCTTTACTCTATATAAAGGCCTCTGTTTTTTGTCATTT
Source organism: Nicotiana paniculata (assembly GCA_005239505.1). Taxonomy (NCBI): domain Eukaryota; kingdom Viridiplantae; phylum Streptophyta; class Magnoliopsida; order Solanales; family Solanaceae; genus Nicotiana; species Nicotiana paniculata. The sequence goes on from MDKI01028825.1 coordinate 2,197, forward strand.
CTTGTCCTTTTTATTGCTTTTTGGAATAGACTGATGTTGGTTGATAGTTGGTCCGAGGTTTTGAGACTTTTAAAATAAAACCTTAGGTTACTTCTCTTGATGGGCGATTGGTGGTAGTCGATGACTATCTGTAGGGGACTCGGTCCTCGAGTCAAACGAATGCGTCATTCAAGGCTGCTACCCTCGAGATATGACTTCGTAATGCTCGAGAAGATAGCTTAACCCAGTCGAGCAAGATTGTCGAGCTTGAGGCTGATCTTATGGATACGGACGCTGATAGGAGAGATGCTACCGATGCTCAGGTCGAGCTAAGAGGAGGTTTCAATAGAGAGAGGAGAAGCAATGAGTATGCCCGACGCAAGTCCCGGAGGGAGACCCTCGAGGAGATAAATGCTAGGGGGCTTTTGACCTTTCAAAAGAGATAAGCAGGCCTAGATTGACGCCCAGTTTCTCCTTTCTATTAAAGCTGATGCTGATACTTGAAGGTCGCCGTGGGAGCTGGTCCGAGGGGCCTTTGAGGGAGCTAGTCCCGAGAGTAGAATAGATTTTCTGCTTTGTTATTTGCATAAGACTCCTGTGGGAGCGTTGTAAATATGTATTTGTAATATACATATATATATATATATATATATATTTTATGATATATTCTTCGATTTGATTTGCATGTTTGTAGTTAGCCTGGCGAATTGGACTTTGAGATGCGACCTTTGGGTTATAAATTGGCCTGGAGGATCTTTTAAGCTGGCGACTTGGGCTCTTATGCTTTTTTGGCCCTGAGGCGCTTTAGTTAACCGTGTTAGGCTTAGTCTCCGAGTCGGGTTTCGACTCGAGCTCAGCGGCCCTCTGGTTTTCAAATTGGCCCTGAGGTACTTTGTGTCGGTATGACTTGTAGCTGGCGACTCGGGCTCTTACACATAAGGTCGATATGACTAGTTGGCGACTTGGGATCTTACGCTTTAGGTTGGTACAACCTTTAATGTAGCGGGCGACTTGGGCTCTTACACTTTAGGTTGGTACAACCTTTAATATAGCGGGCGACTTGGGCTCTTACGCTTTAGGTTGGTACAACCTTTAATGTAGCGGGCGACTTGGGCTCTTACACTTTAGGTTGGTACAACCTTTAATATAGCGGGCGACTTGGGCTCTTACGCTTTAGGTTGGCACAACCTTTAACTAGTTCTTTTCGAAATTTTTTGAAGTAGATGGAGGCCTGTGATTTTATGGCAACAGTCGGACGTCTCCGAGTTGCGTTAGTTTGGCCGGAGCCTTATGACGGTGGTCATTTTTGTTTGGACATAGCCTTTTAGACCCCTAGTGAGATAGTCATGGCGTCTATATCGAGGGTATGCCTTTTGGGTCTTACAAGTTCGATATATAGCCTTGACTTTGATACGGGGTTTATATTTTGGGTTGGTACAACCTTTAGTGTAGCGGGCGACTTGGGCTCTTACGCTTTAGGTTGGTACAACCTTTCTTACCGTCTCATAGTTTTGACGTTGCCTCATGGAGGGCTTACGAGCTCGAAGTTCCCTGCCCTGAGGTCTTGCGGCTTCAAATTTGATAACCTGATGAGCCGCCTGTCGGGGGCAATCCTTGAGTCGGAACTAAATGTTTCCTCGAGGAGGGCTTATGTTGTTGGTGTTGCCTTGTGGAGGGCTTGTGCGTCCGAAGTTACCTGCCCTGAGGTATTACGGCTTCTAATCTTTTTGGTGGAGTGACTGTTGAGGACAGTTCCCGTGTGCTTGCTAAATTTTTGACCCTGGGGCCGTCTCTTGTAAACACGGCAAACTTTTTAGATGTGCAAAATTGTTTTGAGAGAAGGTAATTCTTTGATTACTTGGTACAAGTATACAATTTTTTTCTATCAAGGGTTCGATATTCTATGTGGACACGGTTCATTCGACCGTTTGGTCTGATACATCATTTTCCTGTCAAGACCCTCTTTGGTATATTTTAGTGATTTCCTAGGGGGGGATGCCCCTCAGCATAGAGGTTGATCAAAGAGAAGCCTTGAATGCTTGGTGAGTTCTCCTCAGGTAGTATATGGATGTTGCCTCATTAAAAACCTCGCCGGTAAATCCCTTTTGGGATAAAATCGGGTGTGTGGGAAAAATACTGCAACGTATGCTTTCAAACCTAAGGCCTTCGAGCTAGGGGTGCTTTTACTCCTTTCAATTGAACACCTGTACGTAGGTTAGCATATTGTGTGAAAGGAAAAAGGGATAGGGTTATAACTTAGTTGCGGTGGCGCTTGAGCCTTGATATGCTTTGGTTATAAGTTTCGGGGATGCGGCACGGTCCTTTGTTTGTTCCTGCGAGGATGTAGTTTGTGATTGTTACTCGGTTGTTTGCTTGTTTTTTGGCTCCTTCGATGTAGAAGGTATTGGTTCCTCATCGTGCACTGCAAACATTTCTCTTGCTGTGTGCTGCTCTCTGTATACTATTTTTACTCCATCCTTCGTAGGGAACTTCATCATTTGGTGAAGGGTTGGCGGTACCGCCCTCGTATTGTGGATCCATGGCCTTTCAAGTAATGCATTGTACCTCATATAACCTTCGATGACATGAAACATGGTGTCCTGAATTGTGTCGGCTACGTTGATCGAAAGGATGATTTCTCCTTTCGTTGTTTCGCTTGCCATGTTGAATGCATTAAGGACTGGAGAGGCGGGTATGATGTAGTCGAGCAACCCGAGTTGCTTTACCACCCTCGACCGAATTATATTGGCCGAGCTACCTGGATCCACGAGCACACGTTTAATTTGAAATTTATTAAAAATAAAAGAAATTACCAGTGCGTCATTGTGAGGTTGAGACAAGGTCTCGATGTCCTCTTCGCTGAACGGAAGGGCGTATTAAGGTATGTAGCTCCGAGTTCGCTTTTCCCTGTTGATAGATACTTTTTTTTGCTTAAAAACAGGTCCCTGAGGGATGTCGACCCCACCAATAATCATGTGGATGACATGTTTGGTTCTTCCGTTTCTTTTTTCTTATTTTCTTCTCTTTCCCAAAATTGATTTTTAGCTCGATCGCTAAGGAACTCTCGAAGGTACCTTTTTGCTGATTAGTCGGGCCACCTCTTATCAAAGCTGTCTGCAATCTTCGGTCCTATTCCCATAGGTGTCGTGAAACTCTCATATCAAGTTGGGGTTCCTTTTTGAAGGATCTAATAGCACGAGTTTCGGCCACCTGGTGTCCCTGATCTTGCTAATGGCCGATACGATGTCCGAAACATCGATGTTGAAGTTGTGCTCAAACAGCCGAGTTACTTCTATGCATGCCTGTCGAATCTTGCTTTGCTCACGAGTCCCCGATGATTCTGTCCTCGGTCCATCCTTTGGTCATTTCGAGGCATGTTACGCCTCGGGATATTTCTCCAATGTTCTACGTACGGTTGATACCTATCTTTCTTTGGCCTTGGATCTCTTTCTGGGAGTCTCGATTCCTTTTCTAAGACTCTTCTAGGAAACACTAAGCCCATGGGGGCTTCCAATTGGTCGTCCTTGACCCTGATCTTCGACTGGTACCTGTTGTGCACATCCGTCCAAACTACTGCGGGGTACTCGATTAAATTCTGCTTCAGCTGTTTCGAAGTTATCGAGCTTCGCTCATTCAAACCCTGAGTGAAGGCTTGCACCGCCAATCAACGGAGACCGGTGGTAATTCCATTCGCTCTAGTTGAAAGCGGGACACGAATTCCCTTAAAATTTCATTCTCCCTTTGCTTGATTTTGAAAACGTCAGATTTTCTTGTAGCGACCTTGATGGCTCCTGCATGTGCTTTTACAAAGGATTCCGCAATCATGTCATGAATCTATCGAGTTCAGGGGCAGGTTATGGTACCACATCATGGCCCATTTGGATGGTGTTTCTCCGAATTTTTTCAACAGAACATATTCAATCTCTTCTTCCCTCAGGTAGTTCCCTTACATGGCACAAGTGTAAGCACTGATGTGCTCATTAGGGTCCGAAAGTCCGTTGTACTTCGGGAGATCGGGCATGCATTCGACGGAAATGGCTTCTATACGAACTTCTTTGAGTCTACACCTTTTAAGATTGGGGGTGCCCCTGGGATTTGATCAACCCTCGAGTTATAGGTCTCCACTTTCTTGTCGTTAGCCTCTATCTTCTTTTCGCCTGATTCAATCCTTTTAGCGAGGTCTTCGAGCATTTTCATAATGGCGGGGTCGGCTGCCGACCCATTATCGCTTGATCTTTTCGGTACCTGTTCGACTCAGGGAGCCGTTTCTAGTGGTGTTGTGCTCGGGGTTCTCTGATGGTTTTGTAGCTGAGAAATAGCCACTTGTTGTGCCTACAACATTTAAAAAATAACATGAAGGATAACTTCCCTTTCCCTTTGAGCAGGGGCTCCTTATGCTTCATGTTGGTCTCCTTCGCGAACGCTTCCGTCTATATGAGAATTCACATCGACATGTTGGGCGTTGCACGAACCTTCATCGAAAGGAATTTGCCCCGGTTCCCCTTCAGGGTTTTGCGGTGGCACACCGACACCCAAAGCAACTGTGCCATTCTCTTCGTGGTCCACACGACCGTTGTTTTCATGTGCATTTACTGAGTTAGATATTTTTTGACCTGAAAGTAAATATTCTTGGGCAAGAAAAAGTGTGAAGAATAACTTGTGTTTCTAGAAACCATCACTAAAACAAACACTATTATTTTTAGCCCCACAGTGGGCGCCAAACTGTTAACCGTGAAAATGGTAATTACAATTATATTTGATTATATGGTTCTAAATGTGATCTACTTTAATATCGATTTTTTAGACAATAGATGCTGAGTATGAGGCGAAAAAAATGTAATAAGTGTGAAAAGAACCAGATTAGGCAAGCCAGGTGTCGAAGATGCCATTCTCGATAGTGGTCGGGCAGGCCTCGAGGTCGAGCTTGAGAAGTTTGATCGGGGGCTATCGGCAGTGGTATAACGATGTTGAATGCCTTAAGGTTGGCCTATTTATGATCAATAATAAGAAATTAGAGAATTACTCTAGAACACAACAAATGGGAAGCAATAATTTAATCAGACAATTATTGAGAATGTTTTTGTTAGAGAGCAGAGAATGTTGTTGTTCTTGTATTAAATATCATGTGTGTTAAAAAGTGACAAGGATCCCCTTTATATAAGAAGGGGTATCCCAACATAGTACATGTGTATTCATTACAAAGAGATACAGCTGGTACAACTATTTAATGTAAAGAAAGATGGCCGGTACAGTCATTTAATGCCACGGTACGGGTGTGTACCATCTTGTGTACTTTGTCAGTTCTAACCACGTGCCTCTTGGTAATCTTTCGCTTTTCTATGTTGGCCTATGATATGCACTAACTCGGGGTCGAAGACCTTCGATATACATTGCCTTGAGGACGATGACCTCCGATGTGTATTACCTTGAGACCGAGGTTCGAGTCGTCTAAGCGGCGAAATGACCATAAAATCGGGCTTTCCGATTTTGGCCGTATACAAAAGTGACACTTCCATTTTTTGCAGTAATACATTGGTATAGACATTATATGAAAAGAGTACATTATACTGCTAGTGATAGGCCTAATATTCTAGCGCTACGAGTTATTATAAACAAGACAACTAGCATTAAATTTGTAATTCGCAATTATTCTGGGTCATAAATCCTTTGTTATGCTATAAAAATCAATATGCCTTTCGGATAAAAACATTATCAAATACATATTTTTCTAGGACGAATGAACAAAAGATAATAATTCACACGGGGAATCAAGAATATAGACACCCCTAGTATTTCTATGAATAGAGTAATTTATGGAAACTGTGCGTTTGCTCGTTTTTCTGTATAATTTGGATAATGCTAAAAAGAAATAAGGGGTAGCCTTAACATACCTGAAGTAGGAAAAATTCATATAATATTCTTTGTAGGAGAATTTGATTGCAAGAATCTCGTTGTTAATATCTTGTAGGAGCTTGAATTTTTTAACGTTTCTAACGTTCTGCTTGTGACCTTGATTTCAAGATATGAGAAATGAATTTTTATTGAAAGCTTTTAAGATGGTTAATGTTTTGGATTTGGTTGAAGGATGTTCTGTAAAATGGCTAACATTGGGTTTGGTTGAAAGAAACTTTTTTGTAAGAATGATTATTATTCTGTGGTTTAGTCTTTACTGAATATGGAAAATAATGGAGTGAAGGTGTATCATTTTGCCACCTAACAAAGAAATGATTTAGTCATTTCTTTACAATATGGCTAGTTGCCATGCTTTGAGGGTGAAAATTATTAATTTTTATCCACTTATTAGTTAATTATGTCATATTTCGTTACTCAGTATTTAACCAATTACCCGCATAATTAAGAATTATCTCAAATTACCTAAAATAGTACTTATTTTTAATACACTTTATACCCAACTATCATGGTCATGTGGTACCTTATAAAATAAATACATACACTATTATTTTATTAAAATATCCATGCAAAAATACATATATTTTCTCAACTTATAATTTTCCTAATGTCATATAAAGAGTAAAAATTCTCGTACGCTTAATTCTTAAAATGGTAAAAAGGATAACCTTCTTTTTTTGTGAGAAAAGAATTTCTATTTTTACAATAAAGAAAATATCATAAAATTTCTTAGATTATGAGTATAATTTAAAGCATATTCGAAAGTAGTAATATTACTAATTATATAAAATCATATTTTTTTCAAATTATTTTACAAAAATATCCCACTCAAAACACCATACACTTGCTGAATTCGTTATGTACATATCACACTCCCAAACAAGTGAGACACTCTAAGAGTTGACCTCCCATTATAAAAAAAAATCAAACAAGAAAATGAAGTCAAGCTTCTCAAGCATTTCCTTAAGAATCTCTAGTCTGTCAATCAAAATTCTAACTAACACTTGTTGTTCAATTAAAATCTTATTAACTTCACATGAGAACTTAAAACTTTTATATTAACTCGTTTAAAAACACATCAACGTAAAAAAATGCATATATTAAGTCCAGTGTTAGGAAATTTGGCGCTCAAACTCACGGGATGTAACATCTGGCATCGTTTCACATCATCGATGACCGTTACTCGCCTTGCAGTAATCCTTCTGTACCAAGGATAACAAAATTCCTCACTCGCGGTGGTGACACTTAGTGTAACTGGCATATGCAGTTCCTTAAGCTTAACTTTCCTCATATCGCTTGCTTTAGGGAAACGTCTCCTTGGACGACCATTCTCTGAATTCATCATGGATCTCCTTATGTTGTCCATTCTATTGTTGTCAGAATGCAATACAAAATTCTCATGATGCTGACGATTATCAAATCACTCAGTTCCTAATTCATGTTTAGTTTATCCTGTTCACCAATCCATACTAGTTCTATTACTCTGGGGTCTAACTTTTCCTTTTTGGTAATCGCGTTAGAGTTGCGAACTTATTTTTCGAAATGAGGACATGATTGTATGGACTATACTCTTTTATTTTCCTAAGGCCTGTCATCTCTCGTCTCTTCCTTCACTTGACTATAGATTCTGTAATACTGTCATCTTTTGATCTACCATTGTCATCCATGTATCATATCTTACTCATAATGCTTCAGTAACTCTTTTCTTATTTCCCGCTAACATTTATGACTTATCACTTTATTCTGAAAACTGAAATAAAGATATTCTTTCGCTTTTAGCTCCCTTTTGTTCCATCAGGTGGCTCTTCGGGTTTCTTAACGTTCTTTCTCTACTAGGGACATCCCTTCAAGGTTTCTAGTTCCTATCTTTGTAGTATTCATATCTAGCTGTACTATTGTAGTGTGCACCATCTGGGTGTCTCACTAGGAGGTCTATTAGCACCTTTGTAATATCCTTCGGAAATATCAAATTGTATCTTTTAAGTCCTGGGGTACTTTCTACTCCAAAAAAAGGGTCGTTGGTCTAGGACAATCCTTTACTGCTGCAATCTTTTGGAGATCAACCCAAATCCCTTCCATGGAAACAACATGGCCCAAAAAGGTGACTGATTCTAGCCAAAACTCACATTTTGAAAACATTGCATACAACTGGTGTTGATGAAGAGTCTGCAGAACTGTCCTGAGGTGATTAGCAAGATCTTCCTGACTTCGCGAATAAACAAGGATATCGTCAATGAAGACAATCACGAAGGAGTCAAGAAACGGTTTGAAAACCCGATTCATAAGATCCATAAAAGCTGTTGGGGCGTCGGTTAGCCCAAAATACATTACCAAGAATTCGAAGTGCCCATAACGAGTCCTGAAGGCGGTCTTAGGAATATCCTGCTCCCTAATCTTTAACTGATGATACCCAGATCGTAAATCAATCTTTAAGAGAACCTAGCACCTTGCAATTGGTTGAACAAATCATCTATCCGAGGCAATGGGTACTTGTTTTTTATGGTAACCTTGTTGAGCTGCCGATAATCAATACACATCCGAAGAGATCCATCTTTCTTTCTAACAGAAAGAACCGGTGCGTCCCAAGGTGACACACTAAGCCTAATGAAACCCTTTTCTAGAAGGTCCCACAATTGCTCATTTAACTCCCTTAATTCTGTCGGCGCCATCCTGTAGGGTGGAATAGATATTGGCTGCGTATTTGGCAATACATCAATCCCGAAATCAATCTCTTTATCTGGTGGAATACCAGGAAGCTCATCCGGAAAGACCTCAAGAAACTCATTTACGACAGGCATGGACTCGGGGGAAGGCACCTCTGAAGTGGTGTTCGCAACCCAAACCAAATGGTAGAAGCACATTTTTCAGATCATCTTTGAGGACTTAAGGTAGGAAATAAACCTACCTCTTGGCACAATATTATCCCCCTCCCACTCGATAACTGGTTCATTAGGAAACTCGAGCCTCATAATTATAGTTCGGCAATCGAGTTTAGCAAAGCACGAATAGCGCCAATCCATCCCCATAATCACATCAAAATCTACCATTCCTAACTCAACAAGATCGGCTGTGGTATCTAGACCACGCACCGTGACAACACAATTCCTATAGAATCGCGCAGCTATAATAGATTCACCAACCAGAGTCGACACAGAGAACGACTCACGGAGCTGTTTGGGTTCTATCCCAAAACTCGAAGCAACAAAAGGGGTGACATATGATAAGGAAGACCCGGGGATCAATAAGAGCATGAACATCGTGGGAATGGACACTCAGAATACCTGTGACGACATCTGGAGAAGCCTTCGCACTCTGACGACCACTCAAAGCATAGAACTGACTGGGTCCTCCCCGACCTCAGGCACCACCCCTGGCTGCACCACGCCTTGCTGGTGCTGAAGGGCCTCGGGCTGGTGGGCGTGCTGAAGATGTAGCAGCTGAAGAACTAGATAGCTAGGCGGCACTCCATCCTGCACCCTGGCTGAATGGAGGGAAGTCTCTATGAATATAACCCCTCACCCCACAACCATAGCATACTGGCTGATCCAGATAATAGGGCCCGGTATGAAACCGCTCGCACTTGGGTCATGGGCCCCTCTACTGCTGCTGGAACCTCCCACCTGAACGACCTGGCTGATGGAACCCCCTGCCGCTAGAATTGGCCCCAAAACAACCTCCCTGCTGATGATGATGGTGACGCCCTGGTGCCGGGGCACTAGCTGATGACTGAGCATGAGACAAGGATGGTCGTGATGACCCTCTCCCAGGAACTTGTCTGCCTCCTCCAAAAGAACCTCCATGGCTGCCTGCCGACCGGGCTCTACTACTACTCTCTCTCTCCATTCTTATCCTCAATTTCCGAGCCTCCGTAGCCAGGGAAAATCCCATAATCTTCCCATAGTTCATATCTGAATGCAGAGCAGCTATAGCAGCTTCGTTAATAACGAAGGGACCAAGGCACTGCACAAACCGACGAACTCTAGCCTCCATAGTAGACACCATATTAACAACATATTTGGACAAGCGCACGAACTCCATATGATACTCCCACACACTCATGTTGCCCTGCTTGAGGACCTCAAACTCTGTAGCACGGGCTGCCATAGTCTCGGCGGGCAAGAAATGGTCCATGAAGGCATCTACAAACTCATCCTACCTCGCCGAAGGGCTCCCCTCTCCAAGGGATCTCTCCCATATTTTGAACCACGAATATGCTGCTACCTTCAGACGATTGGAAGCCAACTCAACCCCCTCTGTCTCAGTAGCCCTCATAACTTGAAGGGTTTTGTATATCTCATCAATGAACTCCTGAGGATCAGCCTCTAGGTCGGTGCCTGTGAACTCTGGAGGGGCGAACCGTAGAAACTGGTTGACTCTGCAACCTGAAGAATCCCCTGGCTCGCTAGACGATGAAGGGGTAGCATTTGATCTTTGGGCCTGGGAGGCCACTAACTGGGTCAACATCTGGATATCTCCCCTTAAGGTCCCCATCAGAAATACCGGGACCGGAAGCTGGAGCTGGAGGTGGGTCAGGAGTATCAGCGGGAGGGTTTTCAACACCCTCCGCTGGAGCAGGAATAGGAATAGTCTGGCCTGGAGCGGAGGAGTCAGGCTGGTTTATGGTCGGGGGATCATTTGCACCCGCACCACCAGATGGGGAATTTACAACCACTCCCAGGGTGACATTGGCCTCCAGGATGAGTCGGGCTCTGTTCTTGAGTTCCATTTACTGAAAGTTCAAACAACGCACGGGTTAGAGATAGACAACCTCAACTTTCACCACATCGCACGATACCGAATAGAAATAAAAGGGTATTTTCCTAAATGTCAATGTAGCCCCCTAATTATGGATGTGGTCGACAACACAACGATAAGAAAGGCTCTAATAGACACGGCTCCGAGACATCCTAGGACACTTTTAAAACCTTAGGCTCTGATGCCAAGTTTGCCACGCCCCGAAACTGAGGGATGGGACCAGCGCCTAACCGAATGAACCCGGTCAAGCGAACCTGATTTGCCTTTCCTACCCAACGCGTTTTCCCGTGTTTATAACATACATTATTCATATGAAATAGCAAGAGAAAATAAAAAACATGGATTCACAACATAAATTCCATTTTTCCTCTTTAAAATATTTTCAACGTTTAATCTTCCGAAAACATATATTCAGAAATACAACACACCCGATACTGGATCATGATTACGAATGAGTACGACGACTACCCAATATATATATATATATATATATATATACACACACACACACAACCCACATAATGTCCACGGAGCCCCTAATAGTACAAGCAGTACACATAGACTTTCCATCAACAAGGCCCCGACAATACCTCAAAAGCAGACGACAGAAACTAAATGAGTCAATCATGAGCTACACACGGCCCTGAGGAGAAGTGGGGCTCACCAAGACTGCTGAAGAGATGGAGGACAGGCACCACTATCGGTGATCGGAGCTACCTGCTATGGAACCACCTATATCCATATAAAAGATATAGCGCACCCAGCAAAAGGGACGTTAGTACCATTGAATAGTACTAATATGTAAAAACAAACCTACTCCAGATAGGATAAGCAACATCAGTTAAACATGAACAAAGGAATCATACAACAGTACACTGAAAACATGGAAAATCATAACAAGAATTACCATATTCCACATCCCGTTTTTCCATATTTTGGTTAATGTACTTTTAAGTTCCGTCTTGTTATTATTATTACTGATCCACCGTGTCGTTGTCACACAGAGTCCGATCTCTGCCCGATCGGATAAGCCATCCTAGGCGAGGTCCGAATTTGAATCACATCACATATAACCACCGTGGCTTATTCTCACGGAATCCGATCTCTGCCCGAATCAGATGGGCTAACAACGTGGCTCGTGCACAGCACACAGAGTCCGATCTTTGACCGATCGGCTAGGCCACCTCAACTGAAAAAAGTGAGGACAATAATCATCATCAAATCATAATCATATCACAATATCATGTCATCCATGTGTACGGCATGGAGTCCGATCCCAACTAGATCGGATAGGCCTTCTCACCCCTAGGACATTCTCCTGGTACAATTATGGGTGTTTTAGATTACTTACATCATTTTAAACCTTTTTGATTCCCAACACATATTGTTCTTTGATTCGTCTTTCATATCATTAGAATCTTTTGATTCACATTTCACAACAATTCATCCTTTAATCCATATTCCATAACCATACATTCCATTAATTCATGTTTCATATCAATTCAACCTCTTGATTCGTATTTCATATCATTACCATCTCTTTACTCACATTTCATATCATTACAACTTTTTGATTCATATTTCATACCATTCAAATCTTTCATATTTACCACACCCATCATATGCAAGGATCGCACACATAGTAGAAGGAGGAACATAAAGATCACAACTCATATACTCAAGTAGCGCAACGATATGGTATTAGCATGGAATGACATAGAAGCAAGAATTTCTCAATTAGGCACATAGAACACATAAATTCCATAGATATCCAACAAGAGAATCATACCCGGAAAGTGAGCAAAATGGTTCTACCCTATGAGGATTAGAGTTAGCCATACATACCTCGAGTTGGAATTTCCTTTTAATTTCTATCCCAAATCACCGGACCTTCTAACGCCTTCAATCTAATTTACAATGTGACACATTCAAACTTAGAGTTAGGAACCTTGAACTCATTAGGGAATTTTATCAAATACTATGTGGTCCTTTAGATTAACTAGCCCCTTTTTAGTGAAAGATTTCCCTAGCTTACTTCCCTTTACTAGATTATGGTAGATTACTCACATGCATGCAAGGTCTTAACTCTCATCTTCAAGAACCAACATATTTGTGTTCTATTCTAACTAAAATCAGAAAATTTGAGGAAATGGGGTGGAGGCTTACCTCTTATGGTGAAGAAGATGACGACTACTCGATTAATTCCAGGCCCGAGTAGAGATGGAGGACCAACTTGGGAAAGATGGGGACTTCTCTCACTAGAACCCACTCTCACTTCTCTCTATTTTGATCAGATAGCCGATAAAAATGAAGGGGAGAGGTGTTTTATTAAACTGGGGGTCGGGTTTTAAAATTAAAAATTAGAAGCCCCGAAGCAGGTATGCGGTCGGGAATGCGATCGCATTCCTGTTATGCGGTCCGCATACCTGTCGCATAAGTGGCCTTCAGATGGGCCAAAAAGAGAAGCAGACTGCCCAGGTATGCGACCACTATGAGGTCCGCATACCTGTTATGCTATCGCATAGTGCGTCGCATAACTCCCTCCGAAAAAATAGAGGTGCAAGAGTGCGACAACTATGCGGCCTGCCTTCGTGAAATGAGATCGCATTATGGGCCGCATAGCTTTCCTCAAAATGGACTGCAACTGCCCAGGTATGCGACCACTATGCGGGCCGCATACCTGATCTGTGATTGCATAGTGACCGCAGACCCGCGCAATTCTGGAAAAATTGTATCTTTTAAGTCCTGGGGTACTTTCTACTCCAAAAAAAGGGTCCGTTTTAAGATTTACTACTGATATAACAATATGGGGACCTACCCGGGCATCGTTTTTAGTCAAGAAATTTTACGGATCTTTACAATATTGACTTAATTTATCGCTTTGTATCAAATTAATCCGTATATACTTAAAACCACTTACACATTTAATTGTTATCCTATTTTTAGGGTAAACAAAGACAAAGTGAAATTGTTGTCATCAAACCGTTCTTTCCAATCTCTTCGAGTAATGGCATGAAACATCAGAATCCGTTCCAGGTCATAATATTTTTCATAAAATTAATTTTACAAGAGAACTCTATTTCAATTGTGAGAACTGGTAACATTTGGCACGTGTGAAATAAACTTTGTGAAGTTAAGTGCCAATTCGTGGTAAATCTCTTTTGTGTTGACGATCAGTATTCTGCATGATATATTTTTTTGTGTGAAGTTGTTTACCTCGAAATACGAGTAAAAATTAAACTTGTAATGTGGTTATGAGGACACGTGATCTGATTCAATGCCAATTGATAAATGACCGAATAAATATGTGAATTAAGCGATTGAAATGGATCAAGCCAGCTCTATATGAAAGCTATCGACCTCGGTTTGAAAGTCTCGAGATCAAACGTTATGAACAATCCCGAGATTCCTGCATGATTGATATTGATAGTCGTTAAGGGTTCTGTCAATCCCGAGATTCCTGCCGAGATTTGTGGTCGATTGTGGATATCTCGTTATTCCGTTATTCGATGTTGATCTTGCCCGATCTCGATCCTTCAGTATACGTGTTCTTCGAGCTCGAGCTTGCTTCGATACGGACATAATCTCGAGGCAGACCCTCGAGCCCATAAAATCGGACACGGACGATTTTAACCGTATACACATAGTCCCCGCGTTTCTTGGAATGAAATGATAAGAAACGATTTGAGCCTCGATTCCCAGTACCTCGATCATGACGTCGTCTTCGTGACATAAGTGATGGATGTGACCGAAATTTCTCATCGATTCGGTTCCCAAAAGCCATCAATGCATGTCAGTCTTCGGTCGGCCACTAGTGATACCGAACCGTCGTCACAAGCCTATAAATACCACCTCTTTTGCTGATTCAAACTTTACTTTGCTCTGATTATAAACTTTTTATTTCCCAATTATCTTTATCTTTATCTCACCGCCTCTCATTACGCCACCGTTGTTTTTACCGGAGCCACCAATTTTACATTTTCTTTCTACTTCCTTCACATACACAAATGGCAAAAACCTCCAAAATTGTGCTGCAAAAGGAAATGGCTCCGTCTTCCTCTTCCCGTCCGGCCGGTGATAAGACGCCGGTAGATCCGGACCCCCATGAATACGTTCCTAGTCCATGGGTCCTTAAAACTGACTTTAAAGTCAAGAACCCCTCATCGGTGTCGGGCTGATGTGAACATGTGTCGATGTACATGTGTTCAATCACTAAGGACCACGTCGATGCTGTGAAAAATGACTTCAAATGGGGCTCGAAGGTAGTGGTGTGCATTCCTACACCTGAAGAGAGCATAACCTCACACGTGAAGGGATTGTTAAGTGTTTATACTTACCCCTTCACACCGGGTCCCATCGACCCAATGATTTTCGACTTCTATAGGAGTTACGAAGTCACCCTCGGTCAGCTCCATCCTTCACTTTGGCGCATAATGATTATGTTGCGCTTCTTCTCCAGCAAGGCGGGAGAGTTGGAGTTCACTCTGAATTATCTTATACGGCTATACTAGCTTCGACTCTATCGAGGGCTAATTAAGCTTCATTGTCGGGTAACAAAGACTCTATTCTCAAGCATCGACAAAGATAAAGATCGAGGTTGGATGAGCCGATTCATATAGGTGAGGACCTGTGACATAATACCGAAGGAAAATATTTTGTTCCATGAGGAATGGAATCTCAAACGTAAGTGAATTTTTTATTTTTCGATCTTCGTGCTTCTGTTTATTTTGTCTAACATTTTTATTTAATCATGTAGCTGTTCCTTGGATGACTGAGGTTGTCACAACCCAACCTATGGGCCGCGACGGGCACCCGGTACCTTACTCAACCGAGTACCAACGTAACATATCTTTCTTATCGTACTATCATGGATAAATGAGCAAAAAGGGCCATCATGAGATAACCAGAATAAAATATAAGTGCATACTAGACATACGATAACCAAACATGATATAGAAACTTATACATGTGACATACGTGCCTATAAAATTGACATGATCATTTGTAAACTCAAAACATAGGCCGACAAGGCCATACAAGTATCCATATACCTAACATCTGCCTACAAGCCTCTAAGACTATATAAATATCATATAGATCGGGACAGGGCCCCGCCATACCAGTCAATATATGTCCTAATCATACTGACAAAATATGCAACTCCGGAGCAAGTGGAGTGTAGAAAAACCGTTGCTGAGCTGATAGACTACTAGAAGGACTGTCAACATGTCTATAGGGACCTGCGGGCATGAAACGCAGCGTCCCCAGGCAAAAGGGACGTCATTACGAATAAAGTACTGAGTATGTAAGGCAGAAAAGTATAAATAAAAACATTAATGTAAACAGAGATATAGGAAATACAAACTGTAGCTTCTGAGTGCCTATAAGAGATGGTGATATGAAATGCGTGATACATATATATACATAATATTTTAAAGTGATCCGCCTCTGTGGGTATCATCATCATATTGTACCCGGCCTCAAAGAGGACTCGGTAAAAATATACCCGACCATCATAAGGCTCGGTAGAATCGTACCCGGCCACGTGGAGCTCGGTAAACCCAACTGATCGGTGGTTGCACAATAGGTGACGTACCCGGCCGACTATAGCGCGGCCCGATAGAGCAAAATAGATACCATATATAATGCATCCTGAACTCATGGAATCACGCTCTAAACCTTTTAGAGTGACGTAAGGTAGTTGCACCTTCGATTAACATTATGGACATCATACCATCAATATGAACTTCACTAGGACTCAAGGATCATACATACTTTCTTGTAATAACTTTGTAAGGATAGAACAACACGGACAACCTTAGTTTCTAGGAGTAGATTCATTATGAAATAGCTTATCGTTTACGTTCATTTCACTTTAGATCATGCCAAAAGAAAGAAGGAAGTGCCTTAACGTACCTTTGCAATCTTCTCCCCAATCGTCAACAAAGCTCAATATGATCTTCTTACGTCCACAATGAGTAACTTGACTTCGTCGTCATTATATAAACATTGTAACTCTCATATTTCAAAACCAATATTTTAAAAGAAAATGGACAGCACCTCCCCTGTTTTTACTACATCCCATATGTTACCAAAAGTCGCAAAACAGCCCAAACAACAACAATATAATTCACAATAAGCTCTCCGATTAGTTCAACAATCATTTTGTGCTGCAAGCTCGATCGGAATCCGTATAACCCATATCACCCATTATAGAATTCTTACATTAACTTAACAACATCATTAATATGATAATTAAGTAATTCATCAATGATTCCATCCTTATACCATATATTTATAACAAAGGAAACAATCCACAACTCCAATTTTCTTCAATTTGCAACTTAATTCACTAGTTCATGTCTAGTCTAACCATTTAACTTAATCAACATCAAGATAACCTTAAGAACATGCAAGAACACAATACACATACCTCCTAAAGTAGCTTCAAGTTTAAATCTAAGTTATATTTATCTTACAACAGCCTTCAATGGCAATACAACAGCATAGAAGTGACTTAATCTAATACAAGTATTATCTTGTAATTTATTATCCTAACAACTTAACCAACTTACAAGAAAGCTTAAGCACAATTAGTAGGTTGTTATACTCACCTTAGACAGTATCAAACACTTGAAATTTCGGCCAAACACAGGCCACCATTATCCTCAATGACACCACAACACTATAGGTGTTGTATTCTCTTCTTGAATCAACTTTTGGTGTTCAAGTTTGAGTGTAAACACTTTTAGTTCACCTTTAAAATCTAATATGTATGAAGGAGTAACTGATTATTACCTTAATCAAAAAGAACCAGACGATACTGAGGTTATTTCACTTTGAATAACCCTCTAAAACAGTCACAAGATGAAGAACTACGATCTAGCTAGCACCACGGGGTTTCTAGCATTAGATTCATGTTTTTATGTTATGTTTTAACCCTAGAATCATGGAGGAACCATTGGAGAGAATTTAGGAGGGTTTAGGAACTGTTTTGACAATAAAAATGAGTGAAAAACATTTAGAATTGACTTAAATACAAGTTGGAGTTTACACCGACTTTGTGGGTCCCATGGGAGCTGCTTCGCATAGTCTCTCAAAAATGCGGATATCTCTCTACTCTGATATCGTATTGATGAACGATTAAATGCATTAGAAACTAGACTCGTAGATATTCAATTTGGTAGGTAGATAATCCCCTAATTCCAAGTATATTGGGAGAAAATCTCAGCTATATCTGAGCTTAATTAAATTGACTTACAACGTACTCTCACGTACGAAATTATGGGGTGTAACATTATTCCCCCCTTTGGAAAATTCGTCCTCGAATGTTTAATGATGCACTTATCTGTGTCTTAAACGATAGCTTTTACAAATATTATAATATTTTCTTTTCCATCTAGGGAGTTGTTCGGTGAATAAATCCAAAGGCTAGGACATTCCCCCGTTTAGGCCTCTTTCTCACACCACGACTTGTGGTCGAAATTCTTCCAATCTCATAACTGGTTCTACTTTCTTTCATGCAGTCTGTACGATTCTAACCTTGAATGTGCACCAATGCGACTCTTATCTCCCTTTTCCGCTAGCTCTTAACCAATCTCTAGGCTTCACTTTGTGAACATATATAGTACTATGACAAGCTGTCCCTTTGGGCATCTATAGGTGTACTAAAGTTCTTTGCTTGGTACTTTTTTCAACTTACGACTTTTTTTATATCTTGTTTCATAGTCTCAGTTATCTATGCTTATGTCTTTACCACAACTAGGTAGGTCATACTGTACCATAACTCTTATTTAGGTTTATTATTATCGAGGCCTGCCACCCAACTCCATGTTACTCTCTCCCAGCTTATCCTATATGTATAAATCTAAGCCATTTAATGCTTCCTTATTACTGTTCATCTCAAGAATGACAGCCTAATCTCATCTCATACTATGTAACTTTCATCCATCTATTGTGGATTCACCTTAATGTTGATCTATAATCTACCATTGATAACTTGAAACCTCTTATGTAAGATATCGTCACTAGGGTTCACGTCTCATCGAGGAATATCTGAAGTGATTTTCCTAATCCACTTAGGGATGATACTATACTCCAATAATTGTATTTCATAGCATCCCAATGTGATTCATCCTATGGGGTATTCTAATATAGTGCAGTTCATGAAATCCTTTTTCTCAAAATTATTACTCAATCAAAGGCCTAAACATCATCCTCTTATCATTTATCACAATTACACCCTTACTTTACCACCAGGTAGCATTACATATCTTCTAAATGCTACTAGTTTTAAACTCATTTGAGTTCACTCATGCTATACTGAGCTTTTTATAACTTTATGGAAACCATCAGCTCTCTTGTTATAATGGGTTTAATCCCGAGGATTTAACTATTCTTGTCACATTCTCACTCACCTTTTCTTATCCTTACTCTTGTCTAGCTAAAATATTGTTTCTCTACCATACTTTAGCTTGCGACCTACGCATATCTATTTATACTACCCGCAACCTTCCTTTTAACATGCTAGCACCATAGATTTCCTTTTATGCCTTCTCAGTTTTCTTTAAATGTAAGAAACTACTTTTCATGGTCGTTCTGCCACTTGTTGCATGGATACTTGGCTTATCTTAGTCCCTCCGAATACTGGAGTTCCCTGTAACTCATAGGATCTCAATTATCAACTCTTGATTTTTTTTTGTTCTTCCCATTCATTAGCCACGATAGGTGCCATTTTCTTATGGAGTGCATACAATATTATAGTGAGACTGTTTTTGCAAGACCATTTCATCTTTAGGTCACTATGCTTATGTTGAAGCCTTCTTCCTTATTTCCTCAGCTAGTCTTTCATTGCAGTGCTTAGGGAAGACCCTCTGACTTTTGTAAAGCTGTGATTTTATTTCATTGTATACCCCACGGTATTTCTGATGTTCTTATTTACCTATAATTATCCTTAGTTACTTACCTACGCGCCCTTGTTCTCGTAAGTTGCTTCTGAACTGAAATTTTAGGTGTCTCCCTAGTGGCACCCTCTTTTATTTCTGCAACACTTATACGGTACCTTTAACTACCCAACCTTCTATCTTAACATTACTCAAGGATCACGATGCTTGCATAATGTTCTGGAGTCATAATTATATCTGTAAGATCTGAATAAAAGAAATCTCATTCCTTTCACCTTTTTACCACATTCTTCCTTTACCATTCTTCCTTTACCTCTTCATATTTGGCGTTCACATCTTCACTGAGATATTACTGGCCTTGCGGTAACCCTTCTACACCAAGTATAATTGAATTTCTTATGCACAAGGGTGACACCTGGTGTAACTGGCACATTTAGTCCCTTAAGCTTAACTCTGGTCATAGTTCTTGCTTTAGGAAAGCGTTTTCGTGAATGACCTTTAAAGTTTATTCTTCTGTTGTCCATTTTATTATTGTCCAAACACGATCTCTAAAATTCTCACGATGCCAACTATTACCAATTCACTCGATCCCAAATTCATGTTCCATTTTTTTTTTTTTTTTTTTTCTATCCCATGCTAATTTCTATTACTCGGGGGGTCTAACATTTCCTTTAATCGCTTTAGACTCACCGACTCATTTCATGAAATGAGGATATGACTTTAGGGCCTATACTTTTATTGTCTCAAGGCATGTCTCCTCTTGTCTTTTCCTTCACTTGACTATAGACTCTGTCATCCTGTCAATTTTTGATTTACCATTATCACTCATTTATCATATCTTACTCATATTGCTTCATTTACTCTCTTCTTATTCTCATGCCGATATCTATGTCTATTACCTTATTCTGAAACTTCAACAAAACAACCTTTCGCTTTTAAAACCCTTTACACCATCTCATTGGCTCTTGGGTCTACTAACATTCACTCTTTACTAGGGGCAGGAGTCATCCTAAGGTAAATATTCATCCCTTCTAGGATTCCAATGCCTATCTTCTAAACTTTCTGACATTCTAGAGTGCACCATTTGGCTATCTCCCAATGAGAACTATTACCATGTCCTTCACTACCCTTCTAAAATGTTACATAATGGTAACAATCCATCCAACATTTTGGGTTACTTTAACCCTAACTGGATCATGATATCCCGTCCTTCTCTTAAGCTATATCGGTTAGCTCTCATAGGGCATAACTGAGATGAATGTGGCCAGTTGTATATATCTCTATTACTATTGATAGCAACGCAGAATGCTTATATTTCTCTGCTTGGATTGTAAATACTGATAATTTTCACTAACTGAGAACCGAGTACCCCTCTTCACCTTGCTCCTTTTACTCTTTGAAACTTATATCTACCTTCTGATTCTCTCGTTATTTTTTTTCTTTACCAAATGGGTGGATAGATATACATTCCTTACGGCTCCTTACCAAGAAGCTTACACGTCTTAGTATACACATTATTTGTTGAATACCTCACATTTACTCATCATAATCATGATGCAAAATTGAGTTCCTCTTACTCAACTCTTCCAAAGCCACATTGCAATCTCCGACCAATCGTCTTTCTAGATGTAGGCATCGTCATATTAATAATAAGATTGAATTTAGGAAATTGAGTTCTTACGACTAAGCTCTACCACACAATCTAGAGTAAGAAGAAAGAGTGACAGTCCTAAATGCCCTGTAGCCTCCTGCTTATAAGTGTGGTGCACAACACACCCATAAACAAGGCACTACTAGACACGGCTTGTAGACATCCCTAGGACAGAACTGCTCTGATACCACTTCTGTCACGACCCAACCTATGGGCCGCGACGGGAACCCGGTACCTTACTCAACCGAGTACCGACGTAACATATCTTTCCTATTGTACTATCATGGATAACTGGGCCAAAAGGGCCGTCATGAGATAACCAGAATAAAATATAAGTGCATACTAGACATACGATGACCAAACATGATATAGAAACTTATACATGTGACATACGGGACTATAAGGCTGACATGATCATTTGTAAACTCAAAACATAAGCCGACAAGGCCATACAAGTATCCATATACCTAACATCTGCCTACAAGCCTCTAAGACTATATAAATGTCATATAGATCGGGACAGGGCCCCGCCATACCAGTCAATACATGTCCTAATCATACTGACCAAATATGCAACTCCGGAGCAAGTAGAGTGTAGCAAAACCTTCCACTAAGCTGATAGCCTACTAGGAAGACTGTCAACTTGTCTATAGGGACCTGCGGGCATGAAATGCAGCATCCCCATGCAAAAGGAACGTTAGTACGTATAAAGTACTAAGTATGTAAGGCAGAAAAACATAAATAAGAACAGTAATGTAAAGAGAGATATAGGAGATACAACCTGTAGCTTTTGAGTGCCTCTGAGAGATGTCACATGAAATACTTGATGCATATATATACATAATCTTTAAAAACATCTGCCTCTGTGGGCATCATCATTATCATATCATACCCGGTCTAAAAGAGGAATCGGTAAAAACATACCCGGCCATCATAAGGCTCGATAGAATCGTACCCGACCACGTGGAGCTTGGTAAACCCAACTGATCAGTGGTTGCACAATAGGTGTTGTAACCGGCCGACTATAGCGCGGCTCGGTGGAGTAAAATAGATATTATATATAATGCATGCTGAACTCATGGAATCACTCTCTAACCCTTTCAGAGTGACGTAAGGTAGTTGCACCTTCAATTAACATTATGGACATCATACCATCAATAAGAACTTCACTAGGACTCAAGGATCATATATACTTTCTTAGAATAACTTTGTAAGGATAGAAAAACACGGACAACCTTAGTTTCTAGGAGTAGATTCACTATGAAATAGCTTATCGTTTACGTTCATTTCACTTTAGATCATGCCAAAAGAAAGAAGGAAGTGCCTTAACGTACCTTTTCAATCTTCTCTCCAATCGTCAACAAAGCTCAATATGATCTTCTTACGTCCACAATGAGTAACTTGACTTCGTCGTCATTATATAAACATTGTAACTCTCATATTTCAAAACCAATATTTTAAAAGAAAATGGACAGCACCTCCCCTGTTTTTACTACATCCCATATGTTACCAAAAGTCGCAAAACAGCCCAAACAACAACAATATAATTCACAATAAGCTCTAATATTAGTTCAACAATCATTTTGAGCTGCAAGCTCGATCGGAATCCGTACAACCCATATCACCCCTTATAGACTTCTTAAATTAACTTTAAAACATCATTAATATGATAATGAATTAATTCATCAATGATTCCATCCTTATACCATATATTTATAACAAAGGAAACAATCTACAACTCCAACTTTCCTCAATTTGCAACTTAATTTACTAGTTCATGTCTAGTCTAACCATTTAACTTAATCAACATCAAGATAAACTTAATCAACCTTAAGCAATAACACAATACACAACCTCCTACAGTAGCTTCAAGTTTAAATCCAAGTTATATTTAGCTTACAACAGCCCTCAATGGCAATACAACATCATAGAAGTGACTTAAGCTAATCCTAGTATTATCTTGTAGTTTATTATCCTAACAACTTAACCAACATACAAGAAAGATTAAGCACAATTATTAGGCTGTTATAATCACTTTAGACAGTATCAAACACTTGAAATTTCGGCCAAACACAGCCCACAATATCCTCAATGACACTGCAACACTATAGGTGTTGTATTCTCTTCTTAAATCAACTTTTGGTGTTCAAGTCTGAGTGTAAACACTTGTAGTTCACCTTGAAAATCTAATATGTATGAGGAGTGACTGATTATTACCTTAATCAACAAGAACTAGACGAGACTGAGGTTATTTCACTTTGAAGAACCCTCCAAAACAGCCACAAGATGAAGAACTACGATCTAGCAAGCACCACGGGGTTTCTAGCGTTAGATTCATGTTTTTATCTTAGGTTTTAACCCTATAATCATGGAGGAAACATTGGAGAGCATTTAGGAAGGTTTAGGACTTGTTTTTGACGATAAAAATGAGTGAAAACCATTTTGCATAATGTTCTGGAGTCATATTATATCTGTAAGATCTGAATAAAAGTAATCTCATTCCTTTCACCTTTTTACCACATTCTTCCTTTACCATTCGATTTTTACCTCTTCATCTTTGGCATTCACGTCTTCATTGAGATATTACTGGCCTTGCGGTAACCCTTCTACACCAGGTATAATAGAATTTCTTACGCACAAGGGTGACACCTGGTGTAACTGGCAGATTTAGTCCCTTAAGCTTAAGTCTACTCATAGTGCTTGCTTTAGGGAAGCGTTTTTGTGAATGACAAGGTTATTCTTATGTTGTCCATTTTATTACTGTCCAAACATGATCTCTAAAATTCTCACAATGCCGACTATTACCAATTCCGTCGATCCCTAATTCATGTTCGATTTTTTTTTTACTATCCCATGCTAATTTCTATTACTCGGAGGGTCTATATTTTCCTTTAATCGCGTTGGATTCACCGAATCATTTCATGAAATGAGGATATGACTTTAGGGCCTATACTTTTATTGTCTCAAGGCATGTCTCCTCTTGTCTTTTCCTTCACTTGACTATAGACTCTGTCATCCTGTCATATTTTTATTTACCGTTATCACTCATTTATCACATCTTACTCATAATGCTTCATTTACTCTCTTCTTATTCTCATGCCGATATCTATGTCTATTACCTTATTCTGAAACTTCAACAAAACAACCTTTCGCTTTTAGAACCCTTTGCACCATCTCATTGGCTCTTGTGTCTACTAACATTCACTCTTTACTAGGGGCAGGAGTCACCGTAAGGTAAATATTCATCTCTTCTAGGATTCCAATGCCTATCTTCTAAACTTTCTGATATTCTAGAGTGCACCATCTGGCTATCTCCCAATGAGAACTATTACCATGTCCTGCACTACCCTTCTAAAATGTTACATAATGGTAACAATCCATCCAACATTTTGGGTTACTTTAACCCTAACTGGATCATGATATCCCGTCCTTCTCTTAAGCTATATTGGTTAGCTCTCATAGGGAATAACTGAGATGAATGTGGCCAGTTGTATATATCTCTATTACTGTTGATAGTAACGTAGAATGCTTATATTTCTCTGCTTGGATTGTAAATACTGATAATCTTCACTAACTGAGTATCATGTACCCCTCTTCACCTTGCTCCTTTTACTTGTTGAAACTTATATCTACCTTCTGATTCTCTCGTTATTTTTTTCCTTTACCAAATGGGTGGATAGATATACATTCCTTACGGCTCCTTACCAAGAAGCTTACACGTCTTAGTAAACACATAATCTGTTGAATACCTCACATTTACTCACAATTAAGCATGATGCAAAATTGAGTTCCTCTTACTCAGCTCTTCCAAAGCCACATTACGATCTCCGACCAATCGTCTTTCTAGATGTACGCATCGTCGTATTATTAGTACGATTGAATTTAGGAAATTGAGTTCTTACGACTGAGCTCTACCACACAATCTAGAGTAAGAAGAAATAGTGACAGTCCTAAATGCCCTGTATCCTCCTACTTATAAGTGTGGTGCACAACACACCCATAAATAAGGCACTACTAGACACGACTTGTAGACATTCCTAGGACAGAACTGCTCTGATACCACTTTTGTCATGACCCAACCTATGGGGCGCGACGGGAACTCGGTACCTTACTCAAACGAGTACCAACGTAACATATCTTTCTTATCGTACTATCATGGATAACTTGGCCAAAAGGGCCGTCATGAGATAACTAGAATAAAATATAAGTGCATACTAGGCATACGATGACCAAACATGATATAGAAACTTATACATGTGACATACGGGCCTATAAGGCTGACATGATCATTTGTAAACTCAAAACATAAGCCGACAAGGCCATACAAGTATCCATATACCTAACATATGCCTACAATCCTCTAAGACTATATAAATGTCATATAGATCGGGTCAAGGCCCCGCCGTACCAATCAATACATGTCCTAATCATACTGACCAAATATGCAACTCCGGAGCAAGTGGAGTGTAGCAAAACCTTCCGCTGAGCTGATAGCCTACTAGGAGGAATGTCAACTTGTCTATAGGGACCTGCAGGCATGAAACGCAGCATCCCCATGCAAAAGGAACGTCAGTACGTATAAAGTACTGAGTATGTAAGGCAGAAAAGCATAAATAAGAACAGTAATGTAAAGAGATATATAGGAGATACAACATGTAGCTTTTGAGTGCCTCTAAGAGATAGTGACATGAAATGCTTGATACATATATATACATAATATTTTAAAAACATCCGCCTCTGTGGGCATCATCATCATCATATCGTACCCAGCCTCAAAGAGGACTCGGTAAAAACATACCCGGCCATCATAAGGCTCGGTAGAATTCTACCCGATCACGTGGAGCTCGGTAAACCCTACTGATCAGTGATTGCACAATAGGTGTCGTAACCGGTCGACTATAGCTCTGATCTGTAGAGTAAAATAGATACTATATGTAATGCATGCTGGACTCATGGAATCACGCTCTAACCCTTTTAGAGCGACGTAAGGTAGTTGCACCTTCGATTAACATTATGGACATTATACCATCAATATGAACTTCACTAGGACTCAAGGATCATACATACTTTCCTATAATAACTTTGTAAGGATAGAATAACATGGACAACCTTAGTTTCTAGGAGTAGATTTATTATGAAATAGCTTATCGTTTATGTTCATTTCACTTTATATCATGCCAGAAGAAAGAAGGAAGTGCCTTAACATACCTTTGCAATCTTCTCTCCAATCGTCAACAAAGGTCAATATGATCTTCTTACGTCCACAAGGAGTAACCCGACTTCGTCGTCATTATATAAGCATTGTGACTCTCATATTTCAAAACCAATATTCTAAAAGAAACAAACATCACCTCCCCTTTTTTACTACATCCCATATGTTACCAAAAGTCACCAAACAGCCCAAACAACAACAATATAATTCACAATAAGCTCTCATATTAGTTCAACAATCATTTTGAGCTGCAAGCTCGATCGGAATCCGTACAACCCATATCACCCCTTATAGACTTATTACATTAACTTAACAACATAATTAATATGATAATGAAGTAATTCATCAATGATTCCATCCTTATACCATATATTTATAACAAAGAAAACAATCCACAACTCCAGCTTTCTTCAATTTGCAACTTAATTTACTAGTTCATGTCTAGTCTAACCATTTAACTTAATCAACATCAAGATAACCTTAAGAACCTGAAATAACACAATACACATACCTCCTACAGTAGCTTAAATTTAAATCCAAGTTATATTTAGCTTACAACAGCCCTCAATGGCAATACAACAGCATAGAAGTGACATAAGCTAATCCAAGTATTATCTTGTAGTTTATTATCCTAACAACTTAACCAACATACAAGAAAGCTTAAGCACAATTAGTAGGATATTATACTCACTTTAGAAAGTATCAAACACTTGAAATTTCGGCCAAACACAACTCACAATTATCCTCAATGACACCACAACACTATAGGTGTTGTATTCTCTTCTTGAATCAACTTTTGGTGTTCAAGTTGGAATGTGAACACTTGTAGTTCACCTTGAAAATGTAATATGTATGAAGGAGTGACTGATTATTACCTTAATCAACAAGAACCAGACGAGAGTTGAGGTTATTTCATTTTAAGAACCCTCCAAAACAGCCACAAGATGAAGAACTACGATCTAGCAAGCACCACGGGGTTTCTAGCGTTAGATTCATGTTTTTATCTTAGGTTTTAACCCTAGAATCATGGAGGAACCATTGGAGAGCATTTAGGAGGGTTTAGGATCTGTTTTTGACGATAAAAATGAGTGAAAACCATTTAGAATTGACTTAAATATAAGCTGGAGTTTACACCGACATTGTGGGTCCCGTGGGAGCTGCTTCGCGCAGTCTCGCGAAAACGTGAATATCTCTCTACTATGATGTCGTATTGATGAACGGTTAAATGTGTTAGAAACTAGACTCGTAGATATTCTATTTGATAGGTAGATAATACCCTAATTCCAAGTATATTTGGAGAAAATATCAGCTATATTTGACCTAATTTTCAGCACATTATGAATGTAACGTGAGAAGTCCTTTGCCAACTTTTGTTCCACAACTTGCTTCACTTCAAAATGTAGCACACGACTATCATAAGACAAAAATAAATTATAGAATAACTTCTTTATCATGTAATTAACAATAGTATCGCACTAAAGTACATGTTATAACATTTCAGATGTGTCGACTTTCGACGAACTTATTTTCTTCAATTTGTTTAGCTTCTAAGCCTTCTAACCCTCTTGGTACTTGCAGTCCATGATCTTAAATATTTGTAACCTCCAAGTTAACATGATTATCTTACTTTATGTACTTTCAAAGACGATCAAGCTTAAATAAATTGACTTACGACGTACTCTCACGTACAAAATTATGGGGTGTAACACAGGCGGTGCCCGATTTTGAAGACTGGATCCAAAAGCTCGCTGCACCTACAACTCGTGCTGAACGAGAATGGAGAGATTTGTCCAAGGGCAGGTGGGAGGCCAAAAACCACGGTAAGTATCTCTTTTTACGCATTCCGAAGTAATTACATGCTTTCTGCATTTCTAATCTTTCCTCATGTAGGTCTGACCAAGGATGCCATTCTGAGGCCTTCGAGTGAAGGAGGAGAAGGATAAGAAGATAAAGGATCTCTCGCAATCCGAAGTCTCCAAACCCAAACCTCGAAGGGTGAGGAGAAAAATGGTCGCTCTCTCAGCGGACACGGCTCAGAATTTGATAGATCAGGATGAGGAAGAAGAAGAAGAGACTTCGGCGTTGATAGCCCGTCCTAGGAAGGCTACCAAGGTCCCCCACATTTTGAACTGCTACCCGTTATAAACGAGCCACGTATCAAGGAGGCTTCGAAGAAAAATTTGAGGGTGAACCCCAAGTCTCCTGAGGTCGAGGTATTTCTCGATCATCAACTTCTACACCGGGCGGGCCGGTTCCAAAACTCAAAAGATCGGACAAAGCACCCCGAGCGATTCGCTCGGGGCCATGAAAATAGGTCAATTGCCTTCAATGCTGGTCTTTTCTGAAGAAGCAATAAGGGAGGCCCAAAGGCTGAAGACCCCCGAGATCGGCGGAGGCTCTAGCGCGGGTGATCCTTTCCTGGATTGCTTCATGGGGGTCGATGACACCTCTGATATTACTGATTCTTCAATTCTCATGGAGGAAGCCCAGCGTCTTTTTTCCAAGGTAAGTACCAGTTGTTTTTTGGTTATTTCTCTTCGCCTCTTTCCTTACAGATCTAACTTGTGATTTCTTCTTTATGTAGGCTTCTCCCAAATTCCGAGATGACCTTAGTTAGTGTGAAGCCAAACTTCAGAAGGTCTCGGAAGAGAGAAATGCCTTGAAGATACTTTGTGGCCAAAAGGAACAGGTCATAAAGGATCTTCAAGCGGACCTGGCCAAGGCTCATGAAGAGGAGGCCAAGTTAGACAAGCAGTTAACCGCCCATCTGATAGAGTATGAAATCAACTCGACTATGAAAGCTAATACTTTGATATCTCAACTGTAGAAGAAGGTGGACAAGATCGAGTTGCTCCGGGCAAAGGTCGATCAGGTCAAGACCGACTGTGATTAGTGGAAAGGTAGAATGGACCGCCTTGCTACGGAAAAAGAGGCAGCTTTGGCCAAACTATCTTCGGCTGAAGCCGAACTCCAAAGCCTTAGAGGGAAAATTTCAGCCCAAGCCAAGAGGGTCGAAGAACTTGAAGACGGGCTTATTTGGGCCAAGGCGGAGATCGAGAAGACCAAGGTCATGGCGGACAAGTCCATTGACATGTACCAGGCTGATGCTGACGTTGTTCAAACACAGCTAAGGGAGGCTTCCGACAGGGAGCAGTGGTGTAGTGATGTGGAAAAGTTCCAATCTCGGAGGGAAACCCTCGAGATTCATGCTCGAGGTTTCGACCTCTCTGAGGAAATTGCTTGATCCAAAGAACACGAGATCGAAGCCAGGTAGCTCACCTCTTCAAATTATGATGATGATGATGCAGAGGGTAGCCGGGGCGAGTCCGGAAGTGGAGAAGATGGAGATGAGGCCGCTAAAGAAGTTGCTCCTGGAGAAGCTGCTCGAGGGGAAGCCAGCCCTGAGGGGACTAGCTCCGATCGTAGTTAGATTCTAACTTCTTTTTTCTTTTGTAAGGCTTTGACTGGCCTCTTGTACATGTTTTTGATATATAATAGAAAATTTCGTCTAGATGCCTTCGTATGTTTTCAGTTCCAGAAAATCTTTTTGCCCTTACTGAAAACGTCAAAAAAAATTTATTGTTGTAATTCAACTCGTAGCTGAAATAAACCCTTAAGCTTTTTGTTTATACGAGGGCAAGTCCCCGAGTTTGAAATTCGTTCGAGACTTTATCTCGGGGGTGACTCGTTCGAACTAGTAGATGTGTTATCTTTATCAATGATTGTTAAGTTTTTTGAGCTTGTATAAGTATACCCTTTTAGGGTTTTTGGGTGAACCTTTGAGTTATGATTGACTTTTATTTGAGCTCATAATAACGAAACCTTTGGATTCGAATCGAGTGAGAATGGGGTCTCGAACACTAAATATATTGGCCTTTAGACTATTTTAAATTGGCTCTTAGGCTCTTTCGATTGGCCCTTAGGCTCTTTAGATTTGCCCGTAGGCTCTTTAGGTTGGGCCAATTCGACCTCTAAAAACGGCTATTATTTTTCCCTATTCGCCTAAAAAACTTAGTGACAATTTCTTATGCCTTAGCATATATTTTTTATGCCCATTGGTTTTTTCGAGGGTCTGATAATCGGAACCTATTTTTCTTTTGTGTCTTAACGTGTTTGTGTTAAGATAATATGATACCCCTTGAGGTTTTTTCGAAGGTTGATATTAAATAAGCCCTTTTTTATTTGCTTTGCCGAGGGTAGCCTTATTTAACCAGTTTTTCAAAGTATTTGAAGGCCTTTTGTTTATAAGGGAAGTCGGATGTCTCCGTACCGCGTTATTTTGGTCGTAGCCTTTAATATGGATGTAGCCTTCGGGTATGTCTCTTGGACTTACATCCCGATAACGTTTCGAACGTGTTCGAAGTGTTAGTCCCTGAGTATGGTAGCCTTGGCCTATATATCGAGGGGTGCTTTTTTGGGGTCTTATGATTTTGAACTTAGATAGCTCGAGTGTGCAGTCCCCGGGTGTTCTAGGTATGCTTGTACTAGGCCCTTGAGCCATTTTTCACAAAAGTTAGTTTTTCACAATAGATCAGAACCATAAGTACATGACTCATATAGTAGAAAATTTACTTCGAAACATGAGATGTTCGAGAAAAGAGAATGCTCCTTAGAATAATTTCTGCACACATACATGTTTTGTTGTCGGGACACGGCTAATCAATATGGGCACGATTTATTCGACCGTTTGGACCATTACAAAATTCTTCCTATCGAGACCCATTGGTACTAAGTACATTTCTCGAACACATAGCATCTAAGGGTGAAGCCCCCCAATATTCGAGGTTGATTGTAAAGAAGCCTTGAATACTGTTGACTTATCCTCAGGAAGCACATAGTTGTCCTCGTTAAAAACCTCGCCGGAAAAACCCATTTGGGATAATAACCAGCCTAAGGGAAAAAGAGTACAATGCGTACTTTAAAACCTGAGGTCTCAATTTATGGGATCAAATTCCTACAATGAGTTAGTTTCGAATATTTATGTAAATGAAAGAAAAGAGAAAGTCATACCTTGGCAATAGTATCGCTTAAGGAGTGATACATTCCAGTTGTTCGACAATGTTTCGTTGTTCATCGTTCCGAGTTTGTAAGACCCTTTTCCAACAATGTCGAGGATCTGGTAGAGTCCTTCCCAATTAGGACCGAGTTTGCCTTCATTAGGGTCTTGAGTGTTGATGGTGATCTTTATTAGGACCAATTCCGCGACTCTGAAATGTCGAAGGTTAGTTCTTCTGTTGTAGTATCTCTCGATTTGTTGCTTTTGTGCTGCCATTCGAACGAGTGCAGCTTCTCGTCTTTCATCTAACAACTCGAGGCTGGTACTCATGGCCTCGTGGTTTAATTCCTCTATTGCATATCGAAATCTGGCGCTGGGCTCTCCGACTTCGACCGGTATCAAGGCATCAGAGCCATATACTAAGGAAAACGGAGTTGCTCCAGTACTGGACATCGATGTTGTCCGATACGCCCATAGAACCTCGGGAAATTTTTCTCTCCACTTCCCTTTGGCTTCGTTTAGCCTTTTCTTCAAGATTTGGATGATATTTTTGTTTGTTGATTCGGCATGTCCGTTCCCACTAGGGTGATATGTCGCTGATAGTATCCTCTCTATTTTGTGATCTTCGAGGAATTTGTTACTTTGTTGCCGATGAACTGTTTGCCATTATCACATACTATTTCTGCGGGTATCCCGAATCGGCATACGATGTGATCCCATATAAAATCGATCAATTCCTTTTCCCTAACTTTTTCGAAGGCCTGTGCTTCAGCCCATTTAGAGAAATACTCAGTCATAAAGAATATGAACTTTGCTTTACCTGGGGCCGATGTCAGAGGACCGATGATGTCCATTCCCCACTTCATGAATAGCCATGGGGATAGACCCGAGTGAAGCTGTTCACCAGGCTGGTGGACCATCGGTGCAAACCTTTGAGATTTATCGCATCCTCGAACGAACTCCTTAGAGTCTTTTTCCATGATATCCCAATAATATTCTGCTCTGATGACCTTTCAAACTAGTGACTCAGTGCCAGAATGGTTCCCACAAGTGCCTTCATGGATTTCTCATAGAATATAGTCAGTATCACCCCGTCCGAATCATACCGCCAATGGACCATCAACATCCCCCTATACAATGTTCCATCTTCGTTTAATGTGAATCGATCGGCTTTGGTCTGTAAAGCCCTCGATTCTTCTTTATCTGACGGGAGTTTCCTAGTCTTCAAATATTCGATATATTTGTTTCTCCAGACCCAAGTCAAACTCGTAGAGTTTATTTCGGGATGCCCTTCCTCGAGAGTTGGATAACAGCCGCCAAGCTGATCTCATCTTCTTCGACCGATGACCCTAAATTGGCAAGTGGCTGGCCTCGGTATTTTTCTCAAGAGAGACGTGTTGTAGAGTCCATTATTTAAAATGGTGCAAGGTTACCTGCAATTTGTCTAAGTAACTTTGCATCCTATCCTCTCGAACTTTGAAGGTACCGTTTACCTGGTTTACCACCAGTAGGGAGTCGCACTTAGCCTTGATTACTTCCTCCCCAATCTTTTAGCTAGCTCGAGACTTGCAATCATGGCCTCATACTCGGCCTCGTGGTTAGTCAATTTTGCATTTTTAATGGATTTTCTAATAACATTGCCCGTAGGCGGTTTCAAAACAATACCAAGCTCAGACCCTTTCACATTCGAGGCACTGTCCGTGAAGAGGGTCCATACCCTCGATGAAGTACCCAATTTAAGTAGAAGTTCAGTTTCCACTTCGGGTACGAGAGTTGGCATAAAATCGGCCACGAAGTCTGCTAAAATTTGAGACTTAATGGTCGTTCGGGGTTGATATTCGAGATCATACCCGCCAAGTTCGACGGCCCATTTGGTCAATCGACCCGATAAGTGGTGATCACACATATGGGATGACACTGAATATATGGCTTTAATTTTCTAGATGCGCTCATTAATGCAAGTGCCAATTTCTCTAAGTGAGGATACCTAGTTTCAGCATCTCCTAAGGTCCGACTCATGTAATAAACAGGAAACTGCGTACCTTGTTCTTCTCGAACTAACACACCACTTATCGCTATCTCGGACACTGCCAAGTGTAGGTACAACTTCTCATCTACCTTTGGAATGTGGAGCAAAGGTGGGCTCGATAGGTACCATTTTAATTCCTCCAATGCTCATTGGCATTCCCGGGTCCATGTAAAAACATTTTTCTTTTTGAGTAAGGAAAAGAACCTATGGCTTCGGTCTGATGACCTCAAAATGAATCGGCCTAGGGAAGCTATCCGTCTGAATAGCCTCTGAGCGACTTTCACACTGCCCACGACGGTGATTTCCTCGATGGCCTTAATTTTATCGGGGTTGATCTCAATTCCTCGATTTGACACCATGAAGCCGAGGAATTTGCCCGAGCCGACCCCGAAAGCACACTTTTCGAGGTTAAGCTTCATGTTGACTTCCTCAAGATTTCGAATGTCTCCTACAAATGAGTCAAATAGTCCTCTGTGCAGGGACTTAACTAACATATCGTCAATGTAAACTTCCATCTTGATCCTCTAGGTCCATTTGGATATGATTGTACCCAGAATAGGCGTCGAGAAAGGTAAGAGTCTCGTGGCTGGTCGTGGCATCAATCATTTGATCGATGTTAGGCAAGGGAAAAGAGTCTTTTGGACATGATTTATTCAAGTCCTTATAGTCTACACACATTCTAAATGTGTTTCCCTTTTTGGGGACTACGACTACATAGGCTAACCATTCGGGATATTTTACCTCCCGAATGGACCATATATTAAGAAGTTTGGTTACCTCGTCCTTGATGGAGGCGTGCTTTACCTCGGACTGGGGCCTTTTCTTTTGTTTTATCGGTCTGAACTTGGGGTCCAAGCTCAGCCGATGACTTGTTATCTCTCACGGGATTCCTGTCATGTCTAAATGGGACCATTCAAAGCAATCCATGTTATCAATAATAAATTCAATGAGTTTTTTCCTGAGCTCGGGGGTCAACCCCATTCCCAGGTATACCTTTCATTCGGGTAGATACCCGATTAGTATCACTTGTTCCATCTCTTCGATCGTTGACTTGGTTGCATCTGATTCTTCAGGAACCACAAAAGTTCGAGGAGTGAGAAAATCCTCTTCTTCTTCCTCGATTACCTATTTCTTCGATTCGGTCGAGGCTGGGGACGGTGATTGCTATTTGTTCGTATGCTCATCTTTGGTGCTCGATTTTTCTGAGGTCGAAGGTGTTGATATCGGCGTCACCTCATCGACTGCAAACATTTCCTTTGCGGCGTGTTTTTCCTCGTAAATTGTTTTCACACCATCCGCCATTGGGAACTTCATCATTTGGTGAAGGTTCGACGGTATTGCCCTCATGTTGTGGATCCAGGGCCTTCCGAGCAGTGCATTGTACCTCATGTTGCCTTCGATGACATGGAATTTTGTGTCTTGGATAGTCCTGACCACGTTTATTGGTAGAAATATCCCCTTTTATTATTTCAATAGCCATGTTGAAGCTGTTTAGGACTCGAGATGCAAGTGGAATTTGGTCTAGCAGGCCGAGCTGCTCTACGACCCTCGATCTGATTATGTTTTCTGAGCTACCTGGATCCACTAGAACACTTTAACTTGAATTTTATTTAACAAAATAGAAATTACCAGGGCGTCGTTGTGCGGCGAGATATGCCTTCTACTTCTTCGTCATTGAACAATAGAGTTCCTTCGGGCACATAGTCACGAATCCATTTTTCTCTGCTGATCGACACCTTGGTGCGTTTGAATATAGGCCCTTGTGGGATGTCGACCCCACTGACGATCATGTGAATAACATGTAGAGGTTCTTCTTGCTCATTCTTATTGTTGGCGTCTCTTTCCCTGAAGTGATTTTTTGCTCGATCACTGAGGAACTCTCGAAGGTGGCCCTCGTTGAATAATCGAGCTACCTCCTCTCTCAATTGTCTGCAGTCTTCGGTCCTATGGCCATGCATGCCATGATACTTACATACAATCCTTGATACATCGACACTGAAATTGTACTCCGATAATCGAGGCGCTTCTGTGGGATCTGCATATTTGTCGACGCTAGTTTTACTCATTAGTCCCCTGAGAATTCCGCCCTCGGTCACCCCTTCGATCATTCCGGGTGGAGTTGCGTCCTGGACCATTATTCCTTCAATCTGAAACATACAGCTGATACCGATCTTTATTCAGCCTTGATTCTCTATCAATATCTCTCTGGTTTTTACCTCTCGACCGGTTTTGGATGTACTAAACCTGAAGGGGCTCCCAATTGGTCGTCCTCAACCCTAATCTTTGACTGATATCAGTTGTGAACATCTACCCAAGTCACAATCGGGTACTCAATCAAGTTCTGTTTCAACTGGCGTAATGCGATCGAACTCCGCTAGTTTAATACTTAGCATCTCGTTATCCATCTACTTTACTTTGAAGAGATCCAATTTTCTTGTCGCGACCTTTATGGCCCCAACATGTGCCTTCACAAATGAATCCGCCAACATGACGAATGAATCAATAGATTTCGGCGGCAAGTTGTGGTACCAAATCATAGCTCCCTTCGGTAGGGTCCCCCCAAATTTCTTTAGCAGTACAGACTCGATTTCGTCATCCTCCAAATCATTACCTTTTATGGCGCACGTATAAGAAGTAACGTGCTCGTTGGGGTATGAGGTACCATTGTATTTAAGTATATTAGGCATACGGAACTTCTTTGGGATGGGCTTTAGAGCCGCACTCGGAGGGAATGGTTTTTACACAAACTTCTTGGAGTCCATTCCCTTTCAAATCGGTGGTGCCCCCGGTATCTGGTCAACCCGAGAGTTATAAGTTTCACCTTCTTGTTGTTGGCCTCGATTTTCTTTTCTCCCAATTCTATTTTCTTAGTAATCTCCTCGAGCATCCTCGTTATAGAAGGATTGGTTGAAGTGTTATCTCCCGACCTTTCAGGACCTGGCTCGGTACGATGAGTAACCTCTTGTTCGGCCCTATTTGGTTCCCTGTGCTGATTTTACAACTGAGCAATGGCATTTTGTTGGGCATGCAACATTTCAAATATTACTTGGAGACTGACTCCTTCATCTCCTCTGCCCTGTGTTCCTCAACCGTCAGTTCAACCCTCTCTGCGCACACTTCCCTCGGGGTCTACGCCTAAATCCACATAAGGCAACATGAGAACTGACATCAACTGGGTTGACGGGCGATGGTCCTCTGAGGTCAGCCTGTGGCACCTCGATTCCTGGGATGATAACATTCTCATTTTCTCCGTGGAGCCCGAGGCCGTTGTCACCATGTGTAGATATGTTCTGCGAGTTTGACATGATTCAACCTGAACCAAAATTCTTGACAAGAAACAAGCGTAAAATAGTGTGTTATAACAGAATCAACACTGAACAATCACTACTATCCTTAGCCCCACGGTGGACGCCAAACTGTTTACCTCAAAATACGAGTAACAATTAAACTGGTAATGTGGTTATAAGGATACGTGATCTGATTCAATGCCAATTCATAAATGACTTAATAAATAAGTGAATTAAGCGATTGAAATGGATCAAACCAATGTTGTTTGCAAGCTATCGACCTCAGTTTGGAATAGGCTTGAGATCAAGCATTAAGAGCAACAAGAACAATAAGAACAATAAGGACAATAGAGAATTATAAGCGAGTAAAAGAGCAGAGTGTTTATTATTTCTCAGTAATTGCATACATGATTCATATGATGGTTACAAATGAACAGGGATCCTCTTTATATAGTAGAGGAATCCTAAATAAGGTATAACTCTAATTTCGGAAGAAAAATGCACGATTGATATTGATAACCGTTAAAGGTTCTATCAATCCCGAGATTCCCGCCAAGATTTGTGGTCGATTGTTGATATCTCGTTATTCCGTTATTCGATATCGATCTTCCCCGATCTTGATCCTTCAATATCCGTGTTCTTCGAGATCGATCTTGCTTCGATACGGACTTAATATCGAGGTATACCCTCGAGCCCATAAACTCGGATGTAGTCGATTTTAACCTTATACAAAAGTATTCATGTCAAGCGTGACTTCTGACTTTTGATCTCTGATTGTGAATTTGTGATATTGAGACCAAGTCATAATAATTCCATCATTATGTCAAACCAAAATGATGACAGAGAGGTGCCATGTTAAGCGTCCTTTAGTACAAGCCACTATAGGAAAATAGGTCTTTAGGGATGAGAAATTCGGTCGTTAAAACTCCAAATCTAGTCGTTATCAGTCAATTACGATGGAATAAAAACCGGTCGTTAGTGCCTCCGTTGTTAAAGGTAAGTGACCGGATTTTGATCCTGTCATAAAAACTCTTTTAACAATGGCAAGGAATCCAGTTGTTATACCAAGGTTAGCATGGGGATTTTCCCATCGTTATATGTCATCCCAGTCGTTAAAAACTTCAGTAACAATAACTAATTTTCAGTCATTGCTAGTGTTTGGCGACCGGAATTCCATTCGTTAATTGTATGTACTTTCAACGACATACTTTATAAAAACCAAAAAATTTCCCTTCGCTAATGTAAACTTTTAAGTAATAAATATATTACACGCATTCGAAATCATACAAAGAATGAAGTCAATATTGACATAAACCATCTTTTTTAATTATAGATAATAATCAAAGTAGCAATAATATTACATCCAAATTGCATGATCCTTGTTTTCAATTCCTTAAAGAAAATAAAAAATTAAAGAGAAAGTAAAATAGTAGTTTGTACAGATGACGACTACAACTCTTAATA
Organism: Nicotiana paniculata; assembly: GCA_005239505.1. Classification (NCBI taxonomy): domain Eukaryota; kingdom Viridiplantae; phylum Streptophyta; class Magnoliopsida; order Solanales; family Solanaceae; genus Nicotiana; species Nicotiana paniculata. The sequence goes on from MDKI01028825.1 coordinate 40,383, forward strand.
AAACAAAATAGATTTCTCTTGTTCTTCAACAATTCTAGCTACTTCAACTTGCTCGGAACTATCTTTATGGAAGATTCTTCAAACTTCAGGCCCTTTATCTGGTTAAAGGGGTTCATATTAGTTGAGTAAGAAAACAAGATTTAAGTTAGTCATATAGTACAGAGACTAAGTGTGACACAGTACATCAAATCCTCTTCTTGAACCAGTCATGCCTATCCCTTAACATACTTCATTATTAGTACATATAATGATACTAGTTTCTCGGCACGTGCATTGCACGTGTATGCCGAGTCATGTAATATATATCAATATTATTAGGAAAAATGACATTGCATAGCCACTGTCCAAATAATAACTGAAAAATATATTTTTTTTAAATATGCTTACATTAAAATAATTCAAATATTATACACTTTTTTTGCTATCGAATGTATAAAACTCTCACGCGGGCTAAAAGTGATAATACCCCTTATTATTAAGATAAATATTTGAGTAAATAATTAACGTATAAGTACATATTGTGTGAACATACATAGATTAATAATTAAAGTTTAATTAGATACATGTGATTTTCTCACTTATTTTAATTTTAGGAAGTATAGGCTACACTAAATTTAGCATCACAATACATGAAAGTGTTTGCTTCCCCCGGTGTATTGTGATGCTACATTTTCTTCACAATCACATGCTACATGAGAGCTACTTCTCCAATTTCTTTTGGGGCAAATATGAAAACAAGAACAAATATCATTGTAGCTCTTGGAAGAATCTATGTTATCCTACAGATGAAGGTGTTGTGGGTTTTAAAAGTCTGACTGACTTATGTAATACTTTTTCTGCCACAAGATGGTAGAGGTTCAGAGTTGCAAACAACCTTTGGGCCAAATTCATGAGAGCTAAAAATTCCTCAGGAAGTCACCTTGTTGCAAAGGCCTTGGAATCTAAACACTTTGCTGCCTGGAAGGAAATGATGTGAATCAGAAAAGATATTGAACCTTATACCCTATGGAAGATCAATGATGGTGGTAGCTCCTTTTGGTGGGGTAATTGGACAGGACTTGGTCCTCTCGGTGCTTATGTCAATGGTAACAAAAAACCTAGTAATATGAGGATCAAGGATTGCATCAAGGATGTGACATAGGATGTAAACACTATATCTAGGTTGGTCCCTAATAATCTGTTGAATCATATTATTCATATCCCTATTTGCAATAGACAGGTTAACGACACTCCTGTTTGGACTGAGACTTCTAATGGGGGATTTTACCTGTTCCTCTATTTTAAACTGCATTAGGAAAAGAAGGGATGTGGATAATATGTGGAAAGATGTTTGGAAGAAGAATGTCCAATTTAAAATGTCATTCTTCCTTTGGAGAGAAATTAAGGGTAAATTACATGTGGATGAAACCATAAAGAGATTTGGTCATAATTTAGTTTCCAGATGCTCGTGTTGGCTCCATCCCAAGAAAGAAAATATATCTCATATTCTCCTTACTAGTGATATTGCTTTTCTAACTTGGAACTTCTTTGAAGATCCTGTGGGAATTAAAGTAGGATGCCAATCAATCGCATATACTTTAAAAGAATGGAGGAACTTTTAGAATAAAAATAATCTCCAAAGATATCTATGTCAAGAAGTTCCTATATTTATCTGTTGGGAGCTATGGAAACATAGATGCTTTATCAGGTATGGAAACATAAATCCTACGATTGCAAAGCTAAGACAGTCTATTTTGTTTCATATGAAGGTATACATGAAGAGGAGAGGAGTTGTGGACATGAAATGGCAATGGCATCAAATTTGCACTTACAAGGAAGACTATAGACCAAGAATCACGAGCACCCAGTTATATGAAATAAACCTCCAGAAGGATTGATAAAAATAAACACTAATGGAAGCAGTAACATTACAAAGAGAACTGCAGGAATTTGAGGGGTCCTTAGGAACAGAAATGGGTATTTGATCATGGCATTTGCCAAAGGTCTTCATTTCTGCACTAACAACCAAACTGAAGTTCAGGCAGCATTGTATGCTCTTAATTGGTGCATGCAAAACAATATTACCAATTGAATCTTAGAGATGGACTCTCTTATGACTGTTAATATGATGAAGGGAGTTTATAAACCTTCTTGGGAGCTTTCAAACGACATTAAATACATGACTCAAATAGCTCATTCTTGAACATAAAAACCCATCATTGCATAGAGAGGGAAATGAAATTGTTGATGCCTTAGCCAAATTTGGAGCCAACTCGCAAATTTCTACAGAAGCAAGAATTTTCTCTCAAGTGTGTGAATTACCAGCTGAAGCAAGGGGAGCTTATCGAAGGGATAGAGCACAACTTCCATGTTTTAGAATTAGACTTAGGAGGAACGGTACAAACTCTAATGGTGATTATGTATGTAATTAGCCCTGTATTATTGTACATCCTCTACCTTTGTGGAATGAAAATTAGTCCCTCACAAATTCTCAGTAATCACCACTCATGTACCCCTCCTCATAGGATCTCTTGTGTAATTAGTAGATCCTTAAATAGGCCTAACTCGGACTATGATTCAAAGGAGATAAGACAATATGTCCCTCTTCTCCATGTATTCACTTTTTGGCTTTTGATAATATACAGGTAAGGGGTCATGCCTCAACCACTACACCTCGATGGTGGCCTTCATATTAAAAACAAAAATGATAGATTTCGACGATTATGTTGAAATGTTGTACTCTAAAATACTTTTTATATATATGCTCAAATCGGTATTGATGGTGTCACACCTCCTTTTTCACCCCCTATAAGGGTAGGATAGGGAGTTTTTTCAATTTAAGTGACATCAATCGAAATGGGATTTATTTGTTGATTTTCAGAGTCGCCACCCGAATTTGTGACGGTGTTCCGGGACACCATTTATTTATCGAAATCCCAAACCGAGGAATTTTAGACTCTATTTAAAATTGTCTGCGAACCAGAAATCCGTGTAAGGAATTCTATTAACCCGGGAGAAGGTGTTAGGCACTCCCGAATTCTGTGGTTCTAGCACGGTCGCTTAACTATTAAAATTTGGCCTAATTATCTGATTATTTACATATTTTTAGCCTATTGTGCATTTAGATTTTTTTATTTTAAACGCTTTTAATATTTATGGATTTATCTTGAAATAAGGCACGATGGAGTGCACTTGTCATTTTTGGACACATCGTAAACGCGCCACATGAAATGCACCCGCAATTTACAACGTGTGATTTTTATAATCGTTCGGACTTGTGGTCGGGGGCACGAGTTTCCAAACCCGAGCGTGGATTACATAATCATGACTATGGTCATGATGGTTAAAATGCTTATTTGAAGCAATTGTCGATTATTCTCTAAGTTTTGTAATTTTAGTCTAAAAGAGGTATTTTTTGACTAAAGGGTAGATATGTGTTCAAAAGTCACGTAAGAGATAAATTAGCTAGTCTAAGGACAGGCATTTGGGCTATGGCCAAATTTAGCCAAATTTTAGCAATTATCACTTTAGGCCAATCCTAGTTTTGGCTATTTGTGAAAGAGTGATGCTATACAATTCAACTAAAAGCATGCTAAAAATGAAAGGATTGTAAAAGGGCACAAGACAGAACTATTGATTTACAAATCTAAACTACAATCAGCATTGTTGCATTCAGCCATTACAAAGACGTTGTTTGCCTATACACTTCGGAATATCATTAAATTTGAAGTAAAGAGCTTAGGGTGATTTATGGGAATAAAAAAATGAGTCTTTCACAGTAAAAAAAACTGGAATTTCGGACAGATTTTAACAGATTTGAATAGCATGTTTGGCGCTTTTCTTTTTAAAGAAGAATATCTGGCGTCTTTTCCTTTTAAAATTTGTCTCAATATTAACGTTTCATAGAAAAAAGTCATGATTTAGAATTTGTTAGAAATGGAGATATTGTCTATAAGAATATACCTATAACATTCTATTTCTTTCTTTTTAGAAATTCATTCACATCTATTGGAAATGTGTATAGTTTAAAGCTTGAAGAAACAGGATTCGAGATTCCAAAAGATTAAAACAAGATCTATTCATCTTTTAAAAAAAGAACTTGTTTGAACACGAAGTTTTTATAAACTATACACGTTCTAATTCTTGACACTGTATGCAGCAAACTAAATATACAGTTCAGTTTTTGTTTTAAAAAAATTCCAGAAACAAATAAATACATTCTGTTCGACTGGAAAGTACAGATTTAAAAAAAATGATATAAAGACAATAAAAAAGGGAATATGTCTCTAGACTATTGTTTCTTCGACTTGAATCCTTTCACTTTGACTAGAAACGTCTGTGCCTCTTCTTGTGGCTTTCTAAGCAACCAAAAAAAACTTTATGCATCTTATAGAATGAATCTGGCCATTAGGGGGGTCAGATCCAACTCTAATGATTCTATACTAAACATAATGATTCTGTGATGTTACATGTCAACTAACAAACAAGAAGTCAAAAAAAAAATTGAAACTAAGCTGGAGCAACAAGTATCAGTGAAACCAATCCAAAGAACAAGAATATCACATTTTATATAGATAACTTCAGGTTGAGGTTTACATACCTATAACAGCAAAATCAACGAGGAAAAAACCAAAAATAAAATTCAGATTGGAACTTCAACAACAATATCAAAATAACCACAGAGACAGCAGTAAGAAAACCCAGGAGTGACAGCTTGAATACCAATAATTGAGTATACAATCAGAAATAAGACTAGTTCTTCAGGAAAGAAAAACCACATCTACAGGAAGACAAGATTTTTTAAACTGTTTTCGTGACTTCAGTATATATTTTGTTTCTGTTTTCAGAGTAATAGTAGTGTATTTTCAGACTAGTATTTCTAGAGAGTGTAAAGAGTAAAAAATTTCAGGTGTGTAAAGTGTGTCTATATTGTGTAAAAATCGATTTTCAGAGGTCAAAAAAGGTTTTTTTGGCTGCTGAATATCCTAGTCTATATATAGGGAAATTTAGGGTAGCATCTTTAGAGGATATTCCTTATCCTATTAGGCTGAAATAGTACATGTACAGCTGTCTAACCTTATCCTGTTGGACAGTTGTACCCCCTTCTAGAACATTCCTATCCATTACAGCCCTTATCCCCTTTTAAAGTCACTGTTTTACCCCCTAAAATCTGATTTTATGATATTTTCCTAACTCTAAAAGTTTCTTGGGTTGTTACACCCAAGATTCTTCAATTGTATTTCCTACATAACCCCCTTAGTGTCCTTAAAATTACTCTTTTAGTAATTAAGGATTAGGTTATTAGCTTATTAAATGTTGACTGATTTTTATCCTAATTGAGTGATTAACTCAATAGTTACCACTAATGAAGTTGAATTTAGACTAAATCTTAGCTAAATATGTAATTAGCTTAATTATTTTTCTAAGTTAGGAATTAGATTGATTCAAGTGATTCAAGACTAATTCAAAAATAGCATTTAAATTCAATAAAACGAGGCTGGGTGCCTTTTTGCATACTAGCCCGTATCAAATGAGAACCCTGTAAATCGGTCTTGCCATCCTTTCTTTGCCTTAATTTCAGGATGGAGTTAGACCGAAAGGGATTCAAAAGAAAATAAATGATAGAATGGACAATGAATTTAAACAAAAGGTATCCCTTTCTGGAGTGCATGCGGACTTCAATGAACATGACATGATTTTTCGACTGGATGCCTGATCCGTGCAAACCATCCGACTCTCAGAAATTCATCACAACTACCACCGCGAGATTGAGAAATCCTGCCCCGAACTGTGTCCATGCAAGTGACCCATTATCCTTTTCGATCAGCGGCGCGCTTTGCGGTTTTCGCCAACTAACCTCTCTTATTTCTCTTCTCACCATCGCCTTGTAGTGCTCTTTGCGAGTTTTCAGCAACAAGACTCTCTCATTTTCAATTTCTCTGCTTACTGTTGCCTCACGGTGCCCTTGTAGGTTTTCACCGATAAGACTCTCTTATTTTATTTCTCTCATTTAGTTGTATCAGATCCAAGTAACTGTATCCTCCAATTTTAGACATCTTTGATGATTGATCGGAAGGACTTGAACAGAATTTTGGTGAAAAGAATTTGTATTGAATTACAACTTTGGAACCTTTCAGGAGAAAACATCACCGAGCATATCATAACATTTGCCCCAGCTTAAACTATTGGGGAAATGTGAAATTTTTTACTTTAGTGTGACTGAACCCTAGAGAGAGGCTGCCTACGTATCCTTTCGGAATCAAGTCGAACGTAGTTCAGGAAAACATTTTTGTTTTGGTTTTGGTTTTGATTTTTTTTCATTTTTCTTTTGTTTTTCATTTCATCATTTTTTTTAAATAATAACACTTTTAGGTTCCCAAAGAGGTTAATCAAAGAAAAGTAACCGGCTCAAAAGGGTTTACAAAAGTTGGTAGTGTTTGGGGTAGCGTGAATGAAAGTCTTCGTCATTTCGATCGAGAGAACCAACATACGAAAAGGTCAAACATAGTACAGTTTGACTGCATCTGCATTGACATCCATTTCGGGGTCATTTCTTTCGATGTCTTCCAAGTACAATGCTCATTTTGGTAGTAGTTTCCTTATAATGTATGGACCTTTCCAATTTGGGGCGAATTTTCCTTTTGCCTCTTCATGGTGTGGGAGGATACGTCTCGGGACGAGTTGCCCCACTTCGAAATTCCTAGGTCGCACTTTCTTGTTATAAGCGCGGGCCATTCTTTGTTGGTACAACTGCCCGTGAAAAACTGCGGCCATTCTTTTCTCATCAATCAGAGTTAACTGTTCCAGCCGGGTTTTGACCCATTCATCATCCTCAATTTCAGCTTCGACAATGATCCGAAGGGAGGGAACTTCAACTTCCGCAGGTATTACGGCTTCAGTGTCGTAAACCAATAGATAAAGCGTAGCTCCAACCAATATGCGCACGGTCGTGCGATATCCGAGTAATGCAAAAGGCAATTTCTCATGCCATTGTCTAGAAATTTGAATCATTTTTTTGAGGATTTTCTTGATGTTTTTATTTGCTGCTTCAACGGCGCCATTCGCTTTGGGTCGGTAAGGGGTGGAGTTACGGTGTGTGATTTGAAATTGTTCACATAGCTCCCTCATCAAATGGCTATTGAGATTTGCATAATTATCAGTGATGATGGTCTTCGGAATGCCAAAGCGACAGATAATGTTGGAATGCACAAAATCCACCACTGCTTTCGTAGTGACGGCTTTGAACGTGACTGCCTCGACCCATTTTGTGAAATAGTCGATAGAAACTAAGATAAATTTGTGCCCATTCAAATCTCTCGGCTCGATCAGCCCAATGACATCCATTCGATCCAACAGAAGAAACAGTAATTAACAGAAAAACTTTAATACTAACCTAGGTGATTTGTTTTAATGCACAAGTAATTAAAGGAGACAAAGGAGAGGGGTACCAATCGATTATAACAGCTTGCGATTCCGGTGGCTTCAAATTGAATCAAACCCACGTGAATCACTTGCTCTTGTGAAGAGCAAGTGACTCACGTAAGTCTGAGCTAACAAGGTTCTCTGAATCGGCAGGGGTGGGTTTTTAGGGTTTTGAGCTTTTTAGATCTGAAATTACTCTTTTTTGGTGGGGTTTTTGGTAAAAGTAATGGTAAGACGGGGTTTAGGGGAAATAGAGGATTGTCTGGTGAAGTTTTGGTGTTATTTGGTTGAGCTTCGCCGCCGTGAGGCGATTTTCGGGCGGAGGAGCCGTGGGGGGGGGGGTCTAAAGGCGGCAAGGGTTTGATCTGGGAGAGAGAGACGAGAGAGTGGGGAGGGGGGTTGTTATACCTTGGGTGAATGAGGGTAGGTGGGGGGCATTTGTACACTTATATAGTTAGAGGAGGGGAGTTTGGGAGCCGTTGGATCAAATCGATCCGACGGCTGGGATTGGAGGGGACTAAACGGGGTCGTTTGGGTGATATAGGGGGTTGGCCGGGTGATGGGTCGATTAGGATGGGAGTTTAGTGTTTAGGTAGAGAGGTTTTGGGCCTGGGTAGGCTTAGCCCAGGTCTGATTTTAAGCTTAATTTACCAATTTAAGCTAATTAATTAACTCTGATTAAATTAAAACTTAACAAAATGTGGTATTTAATTCTAACTTAGCCTTTGTCTAATTAATTGATAAATTAACTAGGAGTAGAACCATTTTAGTCTAATACCCCTAGCAAATCTCGTAATTTTCTCATGAAAAAGGATTAAGTTATGCAATTAACCATTAAAACCCTGTAACTATTTAAAAGATAACTTTTTCTAATTTTCTAACGAAAGGTTGAGGTTAAGCAACCTTGAATTACTTATAAATATTAAAAGGCAAATTATGGTCATACAATACAAAATAAATTCACAAATAGCATTGAAATTCAATAAAATTTATAAAACTAATTAATTTATTAAATTTTATAAAAATATATGGTAGGTAAAAAAGCTCACATATGATCTCCAAAAGAGTAATAGGCGTTCGCTTCTTAAAAGTCAGCCCAAATTCCCAAGGCAATTAATAATGAGGAGAAACATCTCTAAATGAAGGCATGAATTCTGGAGAAAGTTTCACATTCGTGGCACTCTATATTATCAGTAGTATTATATTACCAAGTATAATTCCCAAAGAATAAATATTTTATGTTTCTTATTAGAAGACATCAAGTACATGTAAAAGATATTTGAACCTTAAATAAAACTCAATATGATATAGTGCTAATTATACCCACCGACTCGGCTTCTTAGATTTAAGTTGATTTGAGTATCTACCCCAACGATATTATTGTTTCGTACTATTATGGAAGAAGATCCGGGCAAGATATGCACCTTTTTAGGAATAAAAAAAATTGATCTACTTTCATTTGATATTTTAGCTTAAATTCCTTGACTCCTCGATACTATCCTCTTTTTTGATGACTGAATGCATTTCTACATTCCCATATTTCTCTCTATATCTCAGCTTGTTATAGCTACTTTCAAATATATATATATATAGTCTACCTCAATAAAGTACTTTACATATATCATTTTCATGATCTCAAGAGTATTTCCAAGTATTTTAAATTCTTACCACCTCGAAAATAATATTCACATATTGTCATTCATGGTACCAAATTGTGTATCAACAAACTAATTTCATTTTGGAAAAAAACTAAGTGTCATAAAAATATTATTCTAATCTATAATATTATACCTAATCATAATATGTAGGTAAAACACATAATATATAATGAGATCATGACCATTAATTCTTATAACATTTATAGATATTGAATCTCGTTAAATCACAAACTATAGATAATATAAGAATGAGTAAAACTAAAGAAGATTTTTTGTCACTTACTTCCTGAACCATCTTCTAATTTTGCATGAACAGAATCTCATTAACATAGCTAGACAGCAATATGTTATTTGCCAAAATTCTTTCAGATTGTAACTCACTAAATCTGTACTCCATATAATTTTGATCTTTCATTCAAGAACGTTACAAATTTCCCTTACCGCCAGTTCTATAATTCGTTTCCCTCAGAGTATTTTTTTTCTTAGTTCAATAGCATCAAATACATAATTCCCAGCCTTCATCCACGTACCGATCTAATCTCTTTTAAATTACTATTGTGCACATCCTCTTGTCACACAATATAGTAGTAACAAATATAGGATAGTTTTTATAGCACAGTTCCTCCCCCTCTCTCTTCTGTTCCCATCGTCAAGTTTCCGTGGGGCAACGGGTTTCTAAATGTTCATTACAACCTTAAAAACATAACTACTTACCATTTTTGCTACCATTGGACTCTTCCTAACGTTTGGCGATTGTTGGCTTGGGATTCTTCGAAGGCTTTTAGTTCTTTCTTTTACTATTATAGTAAATAGATTTTTAAGATAAGAGGGGTATAAAAGTAATTTAAGTTTTTAAGTTAGGACTTCGTGCTTTTAATATAATATAGATTTGAATAGAGAAGCTTCTTAGGCTGTATAGAAGGAAGATATTGCAATAACATTCATATTTAGCTACGAAATAGAAAATGAAGATAAAAGAATAAAGAAAAGATTCTAATGACCTAACAATGCAGACGGAGGTTCATAGTTAAGGTCCTCTACAATCTTAAAAAACTAATCTAACCAATCATAGAACTTGCACTCTACAGTTAGGGTCCTCTACCATCTCAAGAATTTGATAATGTTTTTTTCATTTTTCTAGCTCTCCATCTATGTCCAGCAGGTGCACTTACTACTACTGTGTAGTTTGGCTGAAGATGGAGGATTTGGAATGTCATATGGCCTCCTTTATGGATGATCAATCTGGCTTCTTGTGGGCAGCAACAGTGCCGAATATTATGGTTGGAGAACTGCAGCAGCAACATGGCTGAAGCAAAGGCAATCTTAATTGGAATAAAGTGGAGTTCTATATAGTTTCACTAACATTATGTGAGAAAGCGACTCTTTGCAGATCATTAATATGCTGAAATAAGTTCGTATACCACCATGGCACTTGAAGGATATTATAGAAGAAATCAAGAATTATACTAAGCTGGTTAACCGCACAATCCAACACTGCTTTAGAGAAGAAAATCAGGAGTGGATGCATTGACTAAGTGGAATCAGGCCAACTGCAATCCAACACTGCTTTAGGTGTTAAAGGATTTGGAAACTCGTAATGAAACGTTGCAGGATGAAGTCCAGGAGGTTAAAGAAGAGAAGAAGGACCTCAATGAGATAAACGTATCGTCAGCTATATCTATGAGGGATATGCAAAATGAGATATCTAGCTTAAGGGAAGTGAAGGGAAAACTCGAGGTAGAGGTTGAGCTTCGAGTGGACCAAAGAAATGCTCTTCAGCAAGAAATCTACTGCCTTAAGGAAGAACTTAACGATCACAACAAGAAATTATTGTCTGTTGTGACACAGGTGCAGGCAGTAGGCCTTGACTCAGAATGCTTTGAATCATCTGTCAAGGAGCTGCAAGATGAAAAGTCAAATCTGAACGAAACCTGTGAGAGGGAAAGAAGTGAAAAAGTAGCTCTTCTGGAGAAGCTACAAGTGTTCGAGGAGCTTCTTGAGAAAAACTCCATTCTGGAAAATTCACTGTCAGATTTGAGTGCTGAACTGGAAGCTGCGAGAAGATGTTTACAGGCATTAGAAGACTCCTGTCAACCTCTTCTAGAGGAGAAATCTGGACTTCTCAATGACAAAGCCAATTTAACGACTGAGTTGCAAGTAACCATTGAGAATCTGAAAAAAGTTTCAGCTAAGAATACAGTTCTTGAGAATTCCCTTTCTGATGCTCATGTTGAACATCAAAGCTTAATGATAAAATCAAAGAGCTTAGAGGATTATGTGAAATACTAGTCAAAGAGAAAGCAGATCTTGCCTGTGAAAAGGAAAGTTTTTTTTTTTCTCAGTTGCAGGCTACACAAGTTGCACTGCATGATCTGGAGGGAAGGTATTCAGGACTGGAACAAAGGCATTCAACTTTGGAGAAAGAGAAGGAATTGACGCTTCATGCAATGGAGAAGCTGAGGATTTCTTTAGATGCAAAAATTTGTGAACATGGCAGATTTGTCCACATGAGTGATGCACGGTTGGCTGGTATGGAATCAGAGATGCATCTTTGGCAGGAAGAATGTCAATTAACTAAGCAAGAGTTTGATAAGCTGCTTGAAAGACCAAATACATCTTGACCATATTTTTCATAGAGTTGAAGTTGCTGAAGAATCATTCTACAAAACTGAGGAAGAAAATCACCATGATCCTAATTTCCCAGGAAGAACTCTAATGAGGACAAGTTTAGGTGAAGTATCAGTAATCAATTAACATGATCCTAATACTGGCCGCTCTAAGTGAAAAGAATTTCCTGTGATCTACTTGTGCTCCACGAGGAAAGTTGGTAAACAATAAGAGATTCCTACAATGTCTTTTTTTAATGACTGGAATCTTAAGTAGCCATGTTTGTTGTTTATTCATCTAGTTTATATGAGGGTGTTGTGTGTTATCAGTATATCAACCATCACCCTGAACTTTTTTCCTTTGAAGTGCAAGTTGTTTGTATAAACAGTGTGGTGGCACTTTTCCATTGTGGCTTTCCTTGAAATTTCCAGGCAGTATCCCAAATATTGGTTCTATTACTGTGGACAAATTGCTTACAAAGCGGGATAAAATATCAATGCAGCATGCTGTTACACCAAACCAATATGGAATACAGGCAAAGGTTTCAAGGGGAAGCAGAGAGATGACACACAAAAATGATCGCAAATATAGTGTATTGGTTCGTTGTTGTACAGTAAACTTACTCAACAGTATGCAGGGCAGAACTATTTTTTTCTACATATGCAAGAGTTAGTGGGAGGAAGAATTGAGCAGCAGGAATGGAAAACATATCTGGACTTCAAATCTCAATAATGTTATACGTTCAAACAATGAATCTGAGATGCACGTATCTAATTTGATTTCAATATTAGAGTAACTGTACGTATGTCAAAGTCAGTACTTTATTTAATTAACAATAAAAAACTTCACTAAATTTATTTTAAGGATATTCATCAGGTCATAGTTGGTAGAAAGCTTATGAACCTGTTAAATATTAATTTCAGCTTGTACTTTGTTGACTTGAAGATGGTGCTGATGAAGGTTGATCACCCAGTAAGCTTATAATATGTGTATACTTAGAATCTATGTCGTCCATACGTATTTCTAGTGATTCTTTTGCTTTTTTAGTTGCATTCAGCTCGGTCTATAGTGATTCTTTTTCTTTTCGAGTTGCATTCAGTTCAATCAGTATTGCAGCCTTTTAGGAGCTACCGCCTTTCAACTCCTTAGTGGTTATACCACCCCCTAATTCAACCATGTGACTCTTGTTTTGAGGTCCGAATCATCTTTCTACTACCTCGATATTCGTAAGAGATGGCTCAGATTGTACCAATTCTTGTATCTCAGCCTATAAAATACAAGAAAAATTAAAATAACAAAATACATCAAATAAAATGAAGGATGTAAAATGAAGTTCATCAATAAGCATACATATTTTTTACTAGCTTCAGGTTCTACAAGCATGTCATTTTTCTTGTGAGTCTCAAAGAAGATAGTCGCCATGTTCGGTGGATTACCGTCTTTGCCTCCCTTCACATTTAAATAAACAAGTCAAACAAAGACGAGTTTTTTTTATAGGATCGCACTCTGCACTTACCAGTTCGTAAATAATTTCTCTAATCGGCTTGGTACCCGTACGATGAGGCATTCTCAACTTAGACCTATTGATCGAGTTTCTAATACTTGTTTCCTATATTAAGAACAAACCATTGAAATCACGAACTGTTACTTACAATAATACGAAGTTAAAAGAGTTATGAAGTCTTACCTTAAATTTTTCACTTAAAAAATGTTCTTTTACCAACCATTCCCAATCACTCTTGTCTACCTCATCCAGGATATCTTTTAGTGCTTCATGCAATGGCTTAAACTTCACATACCTGTGCAATGATCCTCTCCAATTGGTCCATAACTTTCTCATATGATTTAACGCATGATCTCTTTGATGATTCATGTCATCACTGTCAAATTTGTCCTAAATATTTTGCAAAACCATTAATCAAGAAAGTAAAAAATTTCATGTAAAATAAAAAATAGATATAGACCACATTATGGCATATTCAAAGTTTAGAACACGTAGTAGGTTCAGTTAAGATCTCTAAGTTTCATCAACGAACCTAACCCTTATAATAGTTACATTTAGAGAGGAAAAAAAACTGTGTATGCACAGAGACAAGAAAGAAACATAAGCAAACAGAAGACAAACAGATACAAGCAACAATTTCAAACTTTATGAGAAAGAATTAGAACAATCAAATAGGAGAGACAGGTATCAAAGACAATGTTCTATTCGCATTTTGGGAATATATCATCCAATAATTCAGCAATCAAATTACTATAAGTCAATAATGTAAAAATGGAACAGCAAACAGCAGAAGTATTAAATGGGAATTGATCCCTATTCCTTTAGGTGAATAACTTAGCATTCAACCGAGTGTACTATTTAGCCTTTTTGAAACATGGGTGCCAATAGCTAATATTTGATCAATTTTAAAAAATATGTACATAAAATACCTGTTTAACGGAAAGACCATGAATTCACGAGCCCCATACACTGGGCTATAGCAGTATAGCCCCGACCCTGGCACCGGTCACGAAAGTTACAGGACCTGGCCTGCCTAGCTTGGCAACTTTACTAAGAAATATGAACGGCGACCAATTGTTCGAGAGATGATGAAGAATTACAATCTCATTAGTTCCAATTTCATGAATTGGATATTGGATGAGGAAGGCCATCTTACAAGAACAGTGTAACTCTGTTTCTTATCTCTGTTTTTGTCCTCTTTGTTTTCTTCCTCATAGTGCATGTTTATTTAAGTGTTAGTGTGGTTCAGTAAGTTATTAATAGAGTTAGCATTTAGTCTCTGATATCCTTAATATGATATCTAGTTTTTTCTTCTTGTCACCTATTTTCCCATATCAGATGTAGTATTTTGTTTTGGACTCCTAAATAAATAGGGTAAGTTATTTTTTCTCTTTCTGTCAGAGGTATGATGCTATTGTTGGAGACATAACGATATTAGCTGAAAGGATAAAATACGTTGAGTTCACACAGCCATTTGCAGAATCAGGATTGACCATGGTGGTTCCAGTGAAGTTTGATGGATCGGAGAAAGCTTGGATGTTCTTGAAGCCTTTCACTACAAGCATGTGGATAGTAACAGGTTCTATCTTAGTTTACACAATGCTTGTAGTTTGGTTCATGGAGCATCAGTCGAATCCTGAATTTAGAGGCCGGTGGAAAGATCAACTTGGGACTGCAATGTGGAATTGAGGCATCGGTTTTCATTGGAGAAGCCAGACATGCAGATTTTAGCTCTATAGACAATGCTGATCAGCTAAATAGTGGCCAGTGGCGGACACACACGGTGGCAAGCTGAACCTGCTTCGCTAAAAAATAATACTGTGTTATGTATAAATTATGATTAAAGTTGCATAAATTTTGTATAAATATTTTATTTGAACCCACTTGACAACTACTATTTTACGACTAAAGTTATGTATTTCTAAGATTGAACTCACTTGCACAAAATCCTGGGTCCGTCACAGATAGTGGCATGGGAGTTTTAGCGTTACCTGTTACCACCAAGGATTCCATTTTCAAGGCTCCAACTCAATGAAGAACTATTACTGTTCCAAGGAATATACACTAATTTCATAAGATGTGCAAGGATCTGAACATAAATACAAGCCCAAGGAACAAATCACAAAGTAACACATGCGACATACATATAACCAATTAACAATGTCAAAATAAAGTGGAACAGACTACTGGAATATACAATTATACATGAATCGAGTACCAAGATTGAGTTGAACAATTGCAAGGCAACTATTCATAGCACCACAACTGCAAGCAAAGTAATGGATTGTGACCTCAAGCACGGAAAACACGATCCTTAACAAATTATTTTTTTCTTTCTTCATCACACAACCACCATAATTTCCTATAAATTCCAGAGAAAAACAAAATCATGACGGAAGCACAACAATCAGAATACGTACAAATACCACCAAATTAGAACTGCTTTAACAAAAATTTCCAGCCACCATCAACATATCTAACATAGACCATAAACAGAGTGGGAACCGTAACAGAAATTTCAAGTACTTCCAATTAAAATATTGCTTTATAGTGCTTTAAATACTTACCATAACAGCTCGCCACATGTGTTCCAGCTTATCTTCTTCTCCGATGTCCTTCCATGAATGTACTTGCAACGGACACATATTATGATCACTAACTAATATATCCAAGTGTCTCGAAAGTGAGGCTTGATGCTTCCTAACAACCCGATTGTGGTAAAAGTTAACTCTAAACTTTTCTCCAGGTTTGAGTCTCGCAACATCTTTATTCATATTCTTTCCTCTCACTTTTTTGGGTTTTCAGATTCACATAGATCTGCAAATTTTAATTTTTAACATAAATTAATTCCAGTCTTATAACAAACAAAAAAAATATTAAACTTGATACCTTGCATCATTTCATCTTCTTGAGCGAGAGAATCATCGTCTTCCATCGGATCGAAACTAGGAGGCATAAGATTATTACTATTATGTGCTAGAATATTCTGCTCAGAAGCTACTGAGTTGTGATTTTTACTTTCGCCAACAAGATTTCTCTTTCCAACGCTTCCTTTATACAGCCCACAGATCTAACGTGTTGCCCGCGTCCCCTTGCTAAAGCACCAGGTTGACTGCAAGTGTCTCATACATTCTTCGAAGTAGCTCCAACTTCTGCAGATTTTGATTTGAGTAAAGCATAAAATAACTTCCAGTCTTATAACAAACAAAAAAGAATAATTAAAACTTGAGACTTTGCATCATTTCAGCTTCTTGAGTGAAGGGAATATCTTCTTCCATCATATCAAAACCAGGAGGCATAAGATTATTATTATTATGTGCTAGCTTATTCTGCTTAGGAGCCCCTGAGTTGTAATTTTTAATCTCTCCAAACAGATTTTTCTTGCCAACATTTACTTTTGTAGAGCCCAAAGATCGAAAGCTTTGCCCCCGTCCCCTTGCTAAAGACGCGGTTTGAATGTATGCAAGATTTACATTCTTCAAAGCTCCTCTTGTTTCTACAAATTTTGATTTATATGAAATATAAAACCAATACCAGTTCAATAAGAAACAAAACAAAAAAAACTTAAGAGACCTTGCTTCGCTTCAGCGTCTTGAGCAAGGGGAGAATCGTCTTCCATCGAAGCGAAACCAGCGGGCACAAGATTATTAGTATGTGCAATCTTATTCTACTCAAAAGCTGTTGAGTTATGATTTGTACTTTCGCCAATCAGAGTTCTCTTTCCAATACTTATTTTTACAGATCCCAAAGATCTAAAGTTGTGTCCTCTTCCCCTTGCTAAAGCACCAGGTTGAATATATGCACGATGTACATTCTTTGAAGTTGCTCCCATTTCAGAATTCTAAAATTTTAATGGATTCATGTCAACCTAAAATAAGATAAAAGTATAGAGTAACTGCTAGATGAGAAAGATAAAAAAATCATTAAGACCAGTAATAAAACTATTTGTCCACAAGAAATTTTCCATGCCAATATTACTGATAAAAGAATTAACTGAAAAGAATGTAAATCATGCATATATTCAACCTGAGAAAGAAGCAATATAGCCTACCCAACTAGATTGGATTGAGACATAGTTATTGCTATTGTTATTGTTGTACAGTAGAAAGGAGCAATAGTCTCTCGTGCTGTACAAATTCCAGCACTTCTCTGGTGCTGCTTTTGTCAACAAAATTACTCATCAAAAAGGGGGAAAAGGAAAAAACCTTGAATAATGGATAACTGTTAAAACTGATTGCCACTTTGAAAATAAAGTTGAATGTCAATGATATTTCATGGCAAAACTAGCAAAGATCCACAACCATCAAGATGCAAGACAACTTATCATGCCCAACCAGATCTAAGGCCACACCAGATATCAGAAATATGAAGGGAAAATAAAAGTGACAGCAAAATTATAAATAAGATAGAAATTTTATTCTGAATGTACCAAAAGTTGGTACCAAACGAGTCCATCAGATTGGAGGGAGTATCCAAAACAGTCGTTTACATTTTTAATCTTAGCAAGTCTAGAAAATCCATGAACTGATTCATACTAACTATCAGTTCCAGCTATCCTGTATTTCTGTCACCTGCTCTAACAAATTGAATCTTTTTTAATTGATCAGAACAAGGTGGATACACTGTCGTGGATTGTCGGCAAGGATAAAAAAAATTCAGCAAAAAGTTGTTACAACATGAGTATCTAGGCAATGCTGGGATCTATTTTTCAGCATTTGTGGCATTTCTTGGGTGATGCCTCAAACAGTAAGGGGTCTTATAGAAGCTTGGCAATCTCAAAGAGTATCTAGAAGGCTGAAACAGATATGGAGAACCATTCCATTGTGCATTCTGTGGACCTTATGGTTGGAAAGGAACAAGGCTTGCCTTGAAGGGAACAGGTATCACATTATTAGAATTAAGAATAAATGTATTCTGTATGTAACTTTACACAATTGTAGTAATTTAGTAAATCAGAATCAGTGTATTGACTTCCTAGAGATGTTATCTGGGTTGTGTGTTGTACTATTTTGTAACATCTTGGTACTTATTACTTTTACCTTATCAAAAAAAAAAAAATAAACACGTCTCTATAGCAATAAGATTCTTCAGAGAATCAACATTAAAATTGCTAGTACACAATACACACAGAATAAAGCTCTCCATTATGCAGTCAACAAGTCAGCGAAAGATCAAAATCCTAAGGCAAGCTTTCAGAAAGGGCATACTTTTTTCGATTAAAAATTTAATTGTATAAAAAACTGTTGTAACTGAGCTCTGACGGTTCAAACTTGGTCAAGATTCGTTTAATGAGAAAGCTCGAGTTGAAGCTCCGCCCAATTATGTTTCTATGAGGTCAAGCTTGAGCTCATTGTGAATTTAACTTATACGAGCTAGGTTTGATTTGGCTCGTCTCTGGATGAGTCAATTTTTTCTTAATTTTTATGAATACAAACAACGCACACATTACAATCCAAATATTTAAAATGCATACCAAGTAAAAGTAATGCATAAAAACTAAATCAGAAAACTTCTTTTCTCAAGTTATTAGCCAAATTTGACGTACTGTAAACGAGTTATGCCTAGAAAAGCAAGAAGCAAGAGGCCGAAGGAAATAAATGTTAACAGCATCCACTATAAAAGTTAAAAATCATCATGAGTTCTTTTCCTTTTCATTTCTGCAGAAATCTCTAAATTCTCCAAATCATCATCCTTTTCTTGCAAAATGTCAAAAGTATCACGAGGCAGAACTTTTCTTACAACATGCCAGCCTTTATTTGAAGGATCATCGACATAAAATACTTGTAATGCTTGGTTTGCTAATACAAATGGCTCATTAGTTTTCAATAATCGATGAGGATTAACACCCACAAAGCCATATTCATCCATTTTAACTCACTTTTCTTGGTCATACACATCAAACCACATACATCTAAACAAGATCACTCTTTTTCCTCCAATAAATTGCAATTCAAGAATCTCAGTGAGTTCTCCATAATAATCAATATTATTATTCTCTTCATCTGTCTCACCAACTACAACTACCCCGCAATTTTGAGTTCTCAAACCCCTGTCATAGTCTTCCACATGAAACCTATATCCATTAGTAATGTAACATTTGAGACGTCTCACATATAGCAAGGGACCACGTGACAAAGTGAGCAAATCTTCTATTTTCTTAATATTATCACATTTGTACAATTATACAACCTATCAACATCAATTATATAATTTAATTAGCAAATACTATATAAAAATTATGCTTTAAAAAATAACAATAGTATATAACTAGTACTAACCTTTTTTTAAACCAACTAATGAACTCCCTATCTAAATGTTTTTGAGAGGTATCACCTGGAATTTCTGAAAACTCTCTACAAAATTAAAGAATAAAATATCATTTTAATCGAAATCATGGATAAAGTAAATGTGAATTATTATGTCGAATCAATACTTACTCGAGAAATGGTTGAATTTCATCACAGTTCTTCAAAATATAAATATGTGCTTGCTCTAATTCATCTGGATTAAGTTTGTCTAATTTTTCAGCTCCTAATTCTTTACCAGGTTGACAAAAAAATTTTAAACCTCTATGAGATTCAATAACACCACCATCATAATTCCACTCAAGGCGATTAAACTTTGTTTTCATTGTATGCAAATACCTTGAGCATAGAGTCAAACATTTAGTTGCCAAATATCTCTCTGCGATAGAACCTTCTGGGCAAGACCTATTACCAACTAAAGGTTTCAAAAAGTATAGTCATCGCTCCACTGGATACATCCATCGATACTGAATAGGTCCAGCAACCATAGCTTAATTAGTTTAATGACGGCAAGTGCACCATTACATCAAAAAATGAAGGAGGGAATACCTTTTTTAACTTGCACAGAGTTATAGGAATTTGAGCTGCTATCTGTTCTAACTCATCCATTCTTAAACATTTTTCTCTAAGCAAGTTGAAAAATAAAGACAAATCAATAAGAGGTTCACATATAGATTTGCAAAGCATACCACGAATAGCAAGTGGAAGTAAATGTTGTAGAAAAATATGGCAATCATGACTTTTTAGGCCTAAAATTTTGCGATCTTTAGTGTTTACACACTGAGATATATTTGATGAATATCCAACTAGGACCTTAAGTTCTTTAGGAATTTGAAAATTTTGTTCTTCTCTTCAGGAGATAACGTGTAACATGTTGTTGGTAGCTCATATTTATCCCTTTTTTTAATTAGATGTAATTCTTTCCTTATTTTCATTGCTTGCAAATCCAATTGAGCTTTTATGGTATCTTTAGTTTTTCCTTTGACATTTAAGATTGTCCCTAAAATATTGTCACATACATTGTTTGCTTTGAAAATGGTAATTGAAATTATATTTGATTATGTAATTTTAAAAATATGTGATCTATTTTAATACCGGTTATTTAAATAGTAGATGCTGAGTATGAAGAGAAAAAAATAAAATAAGTGCGAAAAGAACTAGATTGCGCAAACCAGGTATCGAAGAGGCCAGTCTCGATGGTGGTCGGGCAGGCCTCGAGGTCGAGCTCGAGAAGCTTGATTAGGGGCTATCGGTAACGGTATAACAGTGTTGAATGCTTTAAGATTGGCCTATTTATGATCAATAATAAGCAATAAATGAAGAATAACTCAAGAACACAATAAATGAGAAGCAATAATTTAATGAGACAATTTTTGAGAATGTTTTTGTTAGAGAACAGACAATGTTCTTGTTCTTGTACTGAATATCACATATGTTACAAAGTGACAAGGGTCCCCTTTATATAAGAAGGGGAATCCCAACATAGTACATGTGCGTTCATTTCCAAGAAATATAGCTGGTACAAGTATTTAATGTAAAGAGAAATGGCTGGTGCATCCATTTAATGTCACGGTACGGGTGTGTACTATCCTGTATATTTTATCAGCTTTAACCATGTGCCCTCAGCGGATTTCCCGCCTCTCCATGACGACCCTTGGTTTGTACTGCCTCGAGGTCGAGGTCCCTCGATGTGCATTGCCTCGAGGCTGGGGACCTTTGATTTTCACGACCTCAAGATCGAGGACCTACAATACATACTGCCTCGAGGTTGAGGACCTTCGACGTGTATCGATATCGGAGCCCGGTCTTTAAAGCATTATAAGCGTTGGGATTACCGTAAAATTGGGCTCTCTGATTTTAGTCGTATACAGATAGTCCTTGCATTCCTTAGAATGAAACGATAAGGAACAGTCTTGAATTCTCGGATCCTCGATGTCTTTATCATGACGTCGGTCACGTGAGGTCACCAACTGATGTGATAGGAAGGCTGCACAGAGCACGATTCTAAAAAAAAGTCCTCTGCATCATTTTTGCCGCCTTTTCAACTTCTTTAACACATTTTGAAAAAACCTCTATAAATAGTCCAACCCTTCCTTTTCAAATTTTCATCCTTCACAACACCCTAAACCCCCCCCCCCACTTAGCAGCTCTTGCTTTCTTCGCCAGTTCTATTCTTCTCATTCTGGAACGTTAATGCAGCTATGGCCAAGACTTCTAAAACGGTCCCTCAAAAAGAGAAAACCTTTTTTCTCCATGCTCTTCTAAAAGCGCAATGACAGTTTCCCCTTGCGGTGAGGAGTGTCCCCTTGTACCTTATAAAGCGTCATCTGATCTTGAGGCTGATAAATCTTTGTGGGTAGCGGGCCGCCGTGAACCCATGCCTCGATATGTTGGTCCGGCGACTAGTAATGAAGAGATGAAGCTTGATTCCTATTGGAAAAAAGCGGCGCCGGTAAAAAATCCCTCCATCTGAAGGAGATATAGCTATTGATAGGGCTGGTCAGGCTATTCCTCGGGGAGAAGATAACTTGGGGATGCGTTCTCGTGTAGTAGATAAATAATGATGTTGAGAACTGCTTCACCAATTCTTCTTTCCCTGAATCCGAGTCCAAGTAACTTCACATATATGTAATGGGCACCTTCTTACATATGCTACCAATGCTCAGAAGGAGTTGAGGGGGAGCTTTCGATCGAGGCCGAAGAAGCAGTGAGCATGCCTGGTGCAAATCTCGAGGGGAGGCCCTCGAGGGAATTTGCAATAAGGGCTTTGGATTCTTGGAAGAGATAGAGCAGGCAGATGAAATTGACACTAAGTCCTTCCTCTCTACTAATGACAAAGCCGATGCCGAAAAAGAAGAGAAAAAGGGCCGGTGAGGATGCTAGTCCCGAGGGTCCTGATGAAGACAGGGGGGGGGATAAGGCGAAGTCCCGACAATAACGACAGATTAGATCTCAAAGGAGGTAGATTAGGTTTTTCTTTTCTTCGTGAAATGGCTCCAGGTATGAGCCTTGTAAAATACACCTTTGTGAATCTTTACTATATAAAGGCCTCTGTTTTTTGCCATTTCTTGTCTTTTCTTTGCTTCTCGGAATAGAATGTGACGCATGTTTATAATTGGTCCGAAGTTTTGGACTTTTAAAATGAACCCTTAGGTTTCTATTTTGATGGGCGATCAGTGGTATTCGATAACTATCCGTAGGGGACTTGGTCCTTGAGTCAAAGGTATGCTTCGTGCAAGGCTGTTGCCCTCGAGATACGACTTTGTAATGCCCGAGAAGACAGCTTAATCCAGTCGAGCAGGTTTGTCAAGCTCGAAGCTGATCTATTGAAAATGTAGGTCGACAATAAAGTGGTCGTTTACTTAAAAGATGATGTCGATGCTCAGGCCGAGATGAGAGGAGCTTTCAACAGAGAGGGGAGGAGCAATGAGTATGCCCGATGCAAGTTCCGGAGGGAGACCCTCGAGGACATACATGCTAAGGGCTTTGTCCTCTTGGATGAGATAAAGCAGGCCAAAGCGTACAAAATTGACGCCAAGCTTCTCCTTTCTTCTTGAGCTGATGCTGATACTTGAAGGCCGCCGTGGGAGCGGGTCCGAGGGTCCTTTGAGGGAGCTAGTCCCGAGAGTAGAATAGATTTTCTGCTTTGTTGTGTGCATGAGACTTATGTGGGAGTGTTGTAAATATGTATTTGTAACACACACACACACACACACATATATATATATGAAATATTCTTTACTTTGATTTGTATGTTGGTAGCTAGCCCGGCGAATTGGACTTTGAGATGAAACCCTTGGGGTTATAAATTGGCCCTGAGGCTTTTCAAGCTGGCGACTTGGGCACTTACGCTTTAAGTTGGTATAACCTTTAATGTAGCGAGCGACTTGGGCGCTTACGCTCTTTTTGGCCCTGAGGTGCTTTAGTTAACCGTATCGGGCTTAGTCCCCGAGTCCGATTTTGACTCGAGCTCGTCGGCCCTCGGGTTTTCAAATTGGCCCAGAGGCGCTTTGTATCGGTATGACCTGTAGCTAGTGGCTTGGGCTCTTACACGCAAGGTCGATACGACTTTTAACGTAGCGAGCGACTTGGGCTCTTACGCTTTTTTGGCCCTGATGTGCTTTAGTAAACCGTATCGGGCTTAGTCTCCGAATCGGGTTTCGACTCGAGCTCAATGGCCCTTAGGTTTTCAAATCTGACCTGAGGCGCTTTGTGTCGATATGACCTGTAGCTGGTGGCTTGGGCTCTTACGCGTGAGGTCGATACGACTAGCTGGCAGCTTGGGCTCTTACGCTTTAGGTTGGTACAACATTTACTGTAGCGGGCGACTTGGGCTCTTACGCTTTAGGTTAGTACAACCTTTAACCGGTTCTTTTCGAAGTTTTTCAAAGTAAATGGAGGCCAGTGATTTTATGGAAACAATCGGACATCTCCGAGTTGCGTTAGTTTGGCCAGAGCCTTATGATGATGGTCATTGTGTTTGGCCGTAGCCTTTTAGTCCCCGAGTGAGATAGCCATGGCGTCTATATCGAGGGTATGCCTTTTGGGTCTTACAAGTTCGATATACAACCTTGACTTTGATATGGGGTTTATATTTTGGGTTGGTATGACCTATAACTGGGGACTTCGGCTCTTACGCGTGAGGTCGATACGATAGATGGCGGCTTGGGCTCTTACGCTTTAGGTTGATACAACCTTTAGTGTAGCGGGGGACTTGTCCTCTTACGCTCTAGGTTGGTAAAACCTTTCTTACGGTCTCATAGTTTTGATGTTGCCTCATGGAGGGCTTACGAGCTCGAAGTTCCCAGCCCTGAGGTCTTATGGCTTCGAATTTGATAACCTGATGAGCCGACTGTCGGGGGAAGTCCCCGAGTCAGAATTAAATGTTGCCTAGAGGAGGGTTTGTGCTGTTGATATTTCCTTGTGGAGGGCTTGTGAGTTTGAAGTTAGCTGCCCTGAGGTCTTGCGACTTCGTTTTGATAACCTGATGAGCCGACTGTTGGGGGCAGTCCCCGAGTCGGAATTAAATGTTGCCTCTAGGAGGGCTTATGCTGTTGATATTGCCTTGTGGAGGGCTTGTGAGTTTGAATTTACCGGCCCTGAGGTCTTTACGGCTTCAAATTTTTGGCGACTCGGAGGAGTGACTGTTGAGGACAGTTCCTGTGTGCTTGCTAAATTTTTGGCCCTGGGGCCGTCTCTTGTAAAAATGGAAAACTTCTTTGATGTGCAAAATGTTTTTACAGAAGGTACTTCCCTCATTACTTGGTACAAGTATACAAGTTTTTTCTATCGAGGGTTCGATTATTCTATGCGGACACGGTTCATTCGACCGTTTGGTCCGATGCATCATTTTCCTGTCGAGACCCTCTTTGGTATATTTTAGTGATTTCCTGGGGAGATGCCCCTCAGTATTCGAGGTTTATCGAAGAAAAGCCTTAAATACTTAGTGAGTTCTTCTTAGGTAGTATATGGATGTTGCCTCGTTAACAACCTCGCCGGTAAAACCCGTTTTGGGATAAAATCCGCCGCGAGGGGAAAAAAGCGTAGTGCATGCTTTAAAATCGAAGACCTTCGATCTGGGGGATGTTTTGATTCCCTTTAATCGCATACATGCGCATTTGGTTAGTGTAACAGCTTGAAGGAAAGATGGGGAGGATTGTACCTTAGCAATAATAGCGCTTGAGCATTGATATGTTCATATGGTTTGGCAGTTGTTCGCCTTCCATGGTGCCTAGCTTGTAGGATCCTTTGTCGATTACTCCGAGGACGCAGTACGGTCCTTCCTAGTTCGGTCCTAGCTTGCCTTCGTTAGAGTTTCGGGTGCTTTGGGTGACTTTCCTTAAGACTAAGGCCCCGGTTTTGAAATATCAAAGGTTTGCTCTTCAGTTGTAGTATCTTTCGATTCTTTGTTTTTGGGCGGCCATCGGGACCAGTGAAGCTTCTCGCTTATCGTCTAATAGCTTGAGGGTCGTGGTCACGGCCTCATTGTTTGAGTTTTTGGTGGTATGTCGGAATCTGGCACTTGGCTCCCTGACCTCGACCGGTATCAAAGCCTCGGACCCGTATATCAAAGAGAACGACATCTCTTCGGTGCTTGATTTAGAGGTTGTTCGGTATGCCCTTAGTACTTCGGGCAGTGTTTCTCTCCATTTTCCCTTCGCATTTTCTAACTTCTTTTTCAAGTTCCGAATGATGGTCTTATTTGTGGATTCGGCTTGACCGTTTGCACACCGGTGGTAGGGCGTCGATAGTATTCTTTTGATTTTTTGATCCTCGAGAAACTTTGTTATTTTGCTTCCGATGAACTGCTTCCCATTATCACACATTATCTCAGAGGGGATCCCAAATCGGCACATGATATGATCCCATATGAAGTTGATGACTTCTTTTTCTCTTATC
>MDKI01155762.1:0-33670 GCA_005239505.1 Nicotiana paniculata
AATTGCATAAGTGTGCATGAACTGCAAATACTTGAATAAAAACGAAGAAAATTGATAATCCTTGCTCCTTCAATGATTTTGTGTGTGTATTTTGCTCCCAAAAATCGTCTCCCCCTTCATGATATGTTTTTGGGTCTATTTATACGGTTAGGATAAACCCTACCCGTCTAAAAGACTCCTATCCTGGCTTGGAAACACTTAAAAACCTTTAAAACTCGGACCTCACCGAAATAGGCACCCAGGCGTTATGGGTCTAACGCCTGGGTAACGCCAGGCCACCCCTGGCGTTATGGGTCTATCGCCTGGGTAACTCCAGGCAACCCCTGGCGTTAGGGGTCTGTCGCCTGGGTAACGCCAGGCCACCCCTGGTGTTTTGGCTATAACGCCTGGGTAACGACAGGCTTGTCCCTGATCACTCCTTTTCGACTCTTGCACGTATTTTCCGACGTTTATGCTCTCATTTAGCTTGGTTTCCATTTCCAACTCACCTGCACATTAAATAAACTCCATTAGGCACACATGACGTGTATTTTTATCATTAAAACACCTAAAATGCAAGGTATATACTGCTAAAAATCATGAATTCTAGCCACGCATCAGGCATCATCATCATCATATCATACCCGGCCTCAAAGAGGACTCGATAAACCCAACTTATCAGTGGTTGCATAATAGGTGCCATACCCGTCCGACTATAGTGCGGCTCGGTAGAGTAAGATATATACATATATATAATGCATGCAAGACTCATTGGATCATGTTCTGAATATTTCGGAGTGACGTATGGTCGATATTCTGCGTACACATCATTAGGGCTAACTCTTCATCGAGAATCTTATAAGAATCAGGTAGATCTCTACTGCTACGTCATATCGATGAACGGTTTAATGTATTGTAAACTAGACTCATAGATATTAACATTTTTTGGTAGATCATCTAATAACTCCAAGTATATCGGGAGAAAATCTCAGTTACATTTGACCTAATTTTCAGCACATTATTAGTGTAACTTGTGAAGACCTTTGCCGACTTTTGTTCCACAACTTGCTTGACTTCAACATGTAGAACACAACTGTCATACGATAAAAATTAACTCATAGAATAAACTCCTTATCATGTAATGAACAGTCTCACCCTAAATTACATGTTATAACATTCCAAACTCATCGACTTTCGACGAAACTTATTTTCTTCAATTGGTTTAGCTTCTAAGCTTTCCAACCCTCTTGTTACTCGTTATTCATGATCTTAAAAAATTTTAACCTCCAACATAACATGATTAACTTAATTTATGTTCCATCAAATAGAATATTATTTTGTAGCTTACATCAATTGACTTACGATGTACTTTCACGTACAAAAACATGGGGTGTAACATCATTCCCCTTTTGGAACATTCGTCCTCGAATGTTGACTAATGCGCTTTTCCATATCTTAAGCAATAACTCTTACAAATAATTTAATATTGTGTTTTCCATCTAGGGAGTTGTTCGGTGAATAAATCCAAAGGCTAGAACATTCCCCCCTTTAGGCCTCTTTCTCACACCACGACTTGTGGTCGAACTCCTTTCCATGTCGTAACTATTTCTACCTTCTTTCATGCAGACTAGACAATTCTAACCTTGAATGTGCGCCAATGCGACTCTTATCTCCTTTTTTTTTATTTCTTGTTAGCTTTTAACCTATCTTTAGGATTCACTTGGTGAACATATATTGTACTATGACAAGTTGTCCCTATGGGCATCTATAGGTGTACTAAAGTTCTTTGTTTGGTATTTTGTTGAACTTACGACTATTGCTATATCTTGTTTCATAGCCTCAGTTATCTATGCTTATGGTTTTACCACTGGTAGGTAGGTCATATTATACCATAACTCTTACTTCAGTTTATTATTATGGAGACTTGCCACCCAACTCCAGGTTTTTCTCTCACCGCTTATCCTATATGTATAAATCTAAACCATTTAGTGCTTCCTTATTACCGTCCATCTTAATAATGACAGCATAATCTCATCTCATACTTTCTAACTTTCATCCATTCATTGTTGATTCACCTTAATATTGATCTATAATATACTACTGATAATTTAAAGTCTCTTATGTAATATATCGTCACTAGGGCTCACATCCCATCAGGGAACATCTGAAGTGATTTTCCTGATCCACTTAGGGACGATACTATACTCCAGTAACTGTATTTCATAACATTCCAATGTGATTCATCTTATGGGGGTATTCTAATCCCGTGCAGTTCATGAAATACTTGTTCTCAAAAAAATTACTCAATCAAAGGTCTAAACGTCATCCTCTTATCATTTATCACAATTACACCCTTACTTTACTACTATGGTAGCATTCTATCTCTTCTAAATGCTCCTAGTTTTAAAATCCTTTGAGTTCACTCATGCTATACTGAGACCGTCTCTTAGAAGCACTCAGATGCTACATGTTGTATCTCCTACATCTCTCTTTACATTACTGTTCTTATGTATTCTTTCCTGCCTTACATACTTAGTACTTTATTCGTACTTATGTCCTTTTATTTGTGGACACTGCATGTCATGTTGCAGGTCCTGATAGACAGGTAGACACAGCTCCCCCACCACAATAGGCTTTCCAGTTCAGTGGCTATACGCGGGATCCCTTCTCCAGACTTGCTGTGGTCTTGGTATGCATTTTTGTTATAGATTTTATGGGTATGTCGGTGCCCTGTTCCAGCTATTTCATTTCTTATGCTTCTTTAGAGGCTCATACACAGGTGTGAACTCATGTATAGTTTGGTATGCCTTGTTGGATAAGTTTTGTTGTATAGTCTTTCATGGCAGCGTTGTAGCTCGTACCTTTTATGTAGTTTCTTAGAAATCTTGTCATCCCATGTGATGTATGTTCATGATCCATATCTACCATTTATATTGATCTCATTATCTCTTAAAGATAATAAGAAGGTTAGATAAAATGTACGTTGGTGCTTGGCAAGTATGGCCCGGGTGCTAGTCATTATCCTCCAGTTTGGGTCGTGACAAACTTGGTATCAGAGCAAGTCTGTCCAAGGGGTTGTCTATGAGCCGTGTTTAGTAGAGTCTTGTTTATGGGTGTGTTGTGCACCACACTTATAAGCAAGAGGCTATAGGGCATTTAGGACTGTTATTCTTTATTCTTACTCTAAATCGTGTGGTAGAGCTCAATCATAAGAACTCAATTTCCTCAATTCTATCTTATTTATAATACGACGATGCATACATCTAGAAAGATGGAGGGTAAGAGATTGCAATGTGGCTGTGGAAGAGTTGAGGCAGAGGAATTCAATTTTGCATCATGATTATGATGAGTAAATGTGAGGGCTTCAGTAGATCATGTGTGTACTAAGATGTGTTAGTTTCTTAATAATGAGCTCTAAGGAAAGAATATCCTAACCATATGGTAAAAAGAAATAAGAGAATCAGAAGTTAGCTACGAGTTTTAGCAGGTAAAAGAAGCAAGATAAAGAAAGGTGCGAGGTACCTAGTTAATAAATATTATCAGTATTTATAATTCTGGCAGAGAACTATAAACATTTTTTAGTTGCTTTCAACGGTAACAGAGATATCTACAATTTTCCATACCAATCTCAATTATGCCCAATTGGAGCTAACCATAAAATAATTTAAGAGAAGGATAGGATATCAGGATCCTGCTGGGGTTAGAGTAACCGAAAATTGTGCATAGATTGTTATCATTATTTAACATTTTTGAAGGGTAGTGCAGAACATGGTAGTAGTTCTCATTTGGAGATAGTCATATGGTCACTCTAGAATAGAACAGTCAGATATGAATACTAGAATATTCAGAAATTTCAGAAGATAGGCACTAGGATCCTAGAAGGGATAAATATTTGCCTTAGTATGACTCCAACCGCTAGTAAAAAAAAAAAAAGAATGTTAGGCGTCCCGAAGAGCCAGTGATATGAAGTAGGGGGAGCTAAATGTGAAATAACGTCATGTTAAAGTCTTTATAATAGGGCGATAGACAGAGATATTAGCATGAGAATAAGAAGAGAGTAAATGAATCATTATGAGTAAGAGGTGATAAATGAGTGATAGCGGTAAATCAAAATATGGTATAATGATAAAGTCTATAGTCAAGTGAAGAAAAAAATAAGAGGAGACTGGCCTTGACACAATACAAAAGTATAAGCCATAAAGCCATACCCTTATTTCGAGAAATGAGTTGGTGACTCATATGTGATTAACATAAGGAAAAGTTAGACCCCCAAGTAATAGAAACTACTTTGGGATAGTAAACAAGAAAAAAAACGAACATGAATTAGGGATCAATGGAATTGGTAATAGTCGACATCGTTTCAAAGATAGTGTTTCGACAATAATAGAATGAACAATAGAAGTATAACCTCTAAAGGTCATTCACGAAGACGCCTCCCTAAAGCAAGCACTATGAAAGGAGTTAAGCTTAAGGGACTAAATGTGCCAGTTATACCACGTGTCACCCTTGTTTGTACGAAATTCAATTATACTTGGTGTACAAGGCTTACGACAAGGCGAGTAATGTCTGTGAAGATGTAGAAACAAAATGCCAATGATGAAGAGGTAAATATCGAATGGTAAAGGAAGAATGTGGTAAAAAGGTGAAAGGAATAAGATTGCATTTATTCATATCCTACAGATATAATATAACTCCAGAACATTATGCAAGCATGATGTTGGGGAGAATCAATAAGGGTTTCGCACTCGATGATATTGATATATAAGTGGGAATGAAAACTTGATACATAAGGATCCCGTACAAGAGGTAAGTTAAGACAAAGGACATAACCCAAGAGGCGTTACATAAAATAAAGATATGAGAGTGGACAAATGGGTAGTCAATAGTTGATTCAGGAAGAGCCTAGTTATGGCTAGATAGGAGGATATAGGCAAATTAGTAGATCATGCAAGATAAACGTAGTGAAACCCAGCGTAGGAAATTCAGTCTCTTAGATACAAAATCGTAATCCTCGAGAAATATTCAGACAGGATTTGGGGTAGTAGAAGGTACAATATAAGTGTTACGGAAATAAAAGAGAGTGCCACAATGGAGACAACTGAAATTTCAACTCAGAAGCAACTCTACGAGTACAAAGGCACGGAGGTAATTACCTAAGGATAATGATAGGCGAGTAAGAACGTCAGAAATATAGTGGGCTATACAATGTAATAAGGTCTCAGCTTTATAAGAGTTAGAAGTTCTTCCCTAAGTACTACAACGAAAGACTAGCTAAGGAAATACGGAAGCAGGCTTCAACATAAGCATAGTGACCTAAAGTAGAAATGGTCTTGTAATATCAGTCTCACTATAATGGTGTATGCACTCCATAAGAAAGTGGAATCTATCGTAGCTAATGAAACTAAGAAGAAGAAAAAATCAATCAAAAGTTCATAATTGAGATCATATGAGTTACAAGGAACCCCCGTATTCATGGGCACTAAGATAGCCAAGTATCCATGGAGCAAGTGGCAGAACGGCCTGAAAAAGTAATTGCTTACATTTAAGACAAATGAGAAGGCGTGAAAGGAAATCTATGGTGCTAATATGATGAAAGGAAGGTTACGAGTAGTATAAGTAGATGTGCGTAGGTCTCAAGCTAAAGTATGGTAGAGAAACAAGGTTTTAGCTAGGTAGGAGTAAGGATAATAAAATGTGAGTGAGAAGGTGATGAAAATAGGTAATTCCTCGGGATTAAACCCATCACAACAAGAGAGCTGATTGTTTCCATACAGAGAAACCGTGCCCCTTCTGTTTGCGTTACTGAAAGCGCTTGACAATGCTTGCTTTAATTTCGTTTTCACCTGATCCTGCCCTGAGAGGTGGCCCATGATGACCTTTTGTTGTTCTCTTAGGATTCTTACTATTTCCGTAACATGTTCCTTTTCCGCATCATCAGGAGTTGGCTCCCGTACATGTCAGGAGTATTGTCCTTCACGGACCGAGGTTGCCTCATCCCCCTCGTTGTGAGTGTCATTGATTGAATCCTCATGTTGAGGAAGATTTTCATGTTCCTCAACATTATGTGCGATGTTGACATCGTTAGCTATCATTTTTGGTTTTTTTTCTAAGGAACAAAATATCAAACAAGTTAGTAATAAACCCAAGGATCAACTCAATTACGCAATTTTCTAAGTCCCATTGTGGGTGCCAAACTGTTTACCCATAAAACGGTACAGTTGAATTCGTTACGTGATTTATGGACAAACGAACTAATTTGATCCAAAATAGTAAATAAATAAGATTAAAAATAAGACTTAGCGATTAAAATCAAAAGAAATGACAAGCTTGGCTCCGAGAGCAATGCGTCCAAGGACATAAATGAGCATGATGTAAAAGAGCGATAACGTTATTTGATTAAGCATGAGAATGGAATATAGCATAAGTTTTGCCAAGAATTTTCTCTGTTACAATGGTTGTTGAGTCTACTATCTATAGCTATACCTAGGAAAATAAGATCTTAGGATCAAACCCCTCTTAAATGACAATAAAGAGGTCATTAATGAAGATGTAAGGGAAGTCCATGAATGCAAATATGGCTGCACATTTAATGTTAGAGAATATTCCTCATTGAATAATATCCGATAGCAAACGTTCAAACTGCTCCCATTGTTCAGGTTCCTTTCGGGGTTTATTTGATACCAACTGCAGTTGTTGTTCCTGGTGTTTTCGAACATGGGGCGGATATCGCGTCTCGAGGGTCCTAAGTAAGGATCATACATGTTTTTACCTGATCTTCTATTTGATTCAGGTCGTCTAAATCTGGAATGATCTTCATCTCTCAAATGAGCAATGATATCTTCTTCTATTCTGAGTTTAGTACTATACCTATTATATACATCATTCCATGTTGTGGCGCGGAATTTTCTTAGATTCTCCTTAAGTCGCCTGGTGGCTTCTGAGCTTTTATCGTTCAGATTGCTTGCAAATGCCATGGCTGCCCAATTATCAAGCACCCTGGGTAACTGCATTCTTTTTCGTTGAAACCTATCTACAAACTCACGGAGTAGTTCCGTGTCTCCTTGTTTTATTTTGAATATGTCTTCCATTCTCTTCTCAACTTTTTGTGCACCAGAGTGTGCTTTTATAAACGAATCTGCAAGCTCAGCAAAAGAGTCAATAGAATTTTCAGGGAGAAGAGAATACCAGGTTAGGGCCCCTTTGGTAAGTGTTTCCCCAAATTTTTTGACAAGGACTGATTCAATCTCTTGTTTCGTTAAGTCGTTTCCTTTTACCCCAGTTGTGAAAGCAGTCACATGGTCGCGTGGGTTAGTTGTTCCATCATATTTGGGAACGTCAGGCATTTTAAACTTCTTGGGTATAGGCAAAGGTTCCGCACTAGTCTTCCACGGTTGTTGATAATATATATCAATATCGATGCCTTTGATAACAGGTGGTACACTAGGAATTTGTTTGATGCAATCGTTCTGCTCCTTCATCTGTTTCTGCATGGTTAACAGTAAATTTTGTAATTCTGAGTTATTAGATATACCTGGTCTCATTTCGATATTCATTAGGAGTATCTCCTCTTCCTGAGTTTGCCAACCCAGATTGAGGATTTTCCATGGTGATGGTGTTATTGGCGGTGGCGTTGGTGGTGTAGGCAACGCTGCTGGTAATCCTCTCGCAAATTCCTGCAAAGCTTGGCTCACATACTCTGCAATCATTTGCTTTACATGATCTTGTTCCACATTTTGATCATTTTTACCATAGTTGTTATTGGATCTTTCAGGGGATTGTTCCCTTGAACCACGTGGGGTTCCTGAAGGTGATGGAACTGGGGTTCCACTTCTTTGATGGCTGTT
The DNA here is from genome assembly GCA_005239505.1 of Nicotiana paniculata. Lineage (NCBI taxonomy): Eukaryota > Viridiplantae > Streptophyta > Magnoliopsida > Solanales > Solanaceae > Nicotiana > Nicotiana paniculata. The sequence goes on from MDKI01155762.1 coordinate 7,824, forward strand.
GTCATTGGGGTTTGACATAATTCAAAGGATATCACTTGTAACAGATCACCAATTGAATACTATCTGCGAATCTAGGATTGAACTCATGAGAGGGAATTTTAGATTGCACATAAGATTGAGTAGAGCAAGAACTTAACTCTTAGAAGGGGAGGATTTGTTGTTAGGATAGGAATATACCTAATCTCTTTGCTTGGTTACTATACATGAATTATTAATGTGTTCTTGTTAATTCTAACTCCATAGGAATATAGGTGTTAGATTAACTTGAATAGACGAGTAGTGCTTCGGAGAAGGCTACTCATAGAACATTCGCCTCTGTGGGCATCATCATCACATCATACACGGCCTCAAAGAGGACTCGATAAACCCAACTGATCAGTGGTTCCACAATAGGTTCCATACCCGGCCGACTATAGCGTGCTCGGTAGAGTAAAATAGATACATATATATAATGCATGCAGGTCTCATTGGAATTATGTTCTGAATATTTCGGAGTGACGTAAGGTCGATATTCTCCGTACACATCATTAGCGCTAACTCTTCATCGAGAATCTTATAAGAATAAGGAAGTACCAACAACATTGATAACATAAGAATAAGAGAAGAAACCTCAACATCAATTGTTCCATAAGAAGGGAAGCAATGTAAGTACTGCTAGCTTCTAAAAGTAGAGTATCTTTGGAATCTCGTTCATTGCATTATGTAAAATCGGAGTCGTGCAAAAGAAAGAAAAGGATATCCTCACATACCTTGTATATACTGTCCCAACCTCAAGCTACGCAAATGTCACAACTCCTTAATCTAGAATAACAGAAACGACACTATCGTTATCGTTTAAGCGTCATAACTATTAGGTATCGACCACAACCTATTTTACGATGAAACGGACAGAACCTCCCCTATTTATACGACTTCACACAATTCAAAAAAATCAACTAACATCCCAAAAAACATCAATAATAATCATATTGAGCCTCCCAAAACAGTCAACACACAACCTAATCACTTCACACATAAGACGACCACCGTAATCGTGTCAAACGACCCGTAAATGTTACAACGAACGACAAGATAAAAACCCTACATATATATGGTGTTTATACACACCCTTACTCCTCAAAAACTCCACAAAACATTAGTAAAACACGCAGCCCAACAGCAACACAAAACAGTCCGCTACAAGTCAAATAACTCGAACTCACGGCTTCCGATCACCGTCCCGTGAGTTCTAACTATTAGGAAACACATTTATCAACCTTACTTGATATTTAAACCCTTAAATACAGATATTAGACGTTTCTTAACTATGAATTATATTCCAAAACTCTAACTACAAAGACAAAGAAGAGGCGGTATAATGACACTTACGTTGTAGGGATCGTTTTGATGTTATTGCTTCTCGATTTCATGCTCGGGATGATATTCTTCTTTGAAACCCTAGAAGATAGCTTGAGTTTATGTTTATGGGTGTTCTATGGTCGTTTTATGCTGAATAGTGAAGATAAATCTGACCTAATGTTTACATATATCAAGTTTGGAAAAGTCAAAGAGGTGCTAGCTTGGCACCCTAGGATTGGTCCTTCTTCCGACGCTTATATATTTTTATCCCGATGTCGTATGAACAAACGGTTAAGAGCGTAGGAAACTAAATTCCAAGAAATTCAATTTGGTATATTATATGTCCATATAAGACCTCATATAGCACATGAAATGTATTGCTCAAAAAGCTCTAGTAATCCACCTACTTGGCACTTATGATGTCTGCGCAGTCTCGCGAAACTACAAATATCTCTCTACTCCTATGTTGTATCGATGAACGGTTTAATGTATTGGAAACTAGACTCATGGATATTAACATTTTTTGGTAGATAATCCAATAACTCCAAGTATATTGGGAGAAAATCTCAGTTACATTTGACCTAATTTTCAGCATATTATGAGTGTAACTTGTGAAGACCTTTGCCGACTTTTGTTCCACAACTTGCTTCACTTCAAAATGTAGAACACAACTATCATACGATAAAAATTAACTCATAGAATAACCTCCTTATCATGTAATGAACCATAGTCTCACCCTAAAGTACATGTTATAATATTCCAAACTCGCCGACTTCCGATGAAACTTATTTTCTCAATTTGTTTAGCTTCTAAGCTTTCGAACCCTCTTGGTACTCGTTATTCATGATATTAAATATTTTGAACCTCCAACGTAAAATGATTAACTTACTTTATATTCCATCAAATAGAATCTTATTTCTGAGCTTACATCAATTGACTTACGATGTACTCTCACGTACGAAAACATGGGGTGTAACAGTTTGCTCATACATACTAGTACTATTACACAGTACTAACGTCCCTTTTGCCGGGGGAACTACATCTTTTATATGGATGTAGGTAGTTCTATAGCGGGTAGCTCGGCTCACCGTTAGTGGTGCCTCTTCCTTATCTTTCAGCAGTAATGGTGAGCCCCACTTCCTCCCGGGGTCGTGTGTAATTCATGTCATCTCTGTTGAGTCTGTTATGCATTGTAAGGTATAGCCGTGGCCTTGTTGCCGGGAAGTATTGTATAAAATCCTAGTGTTTGTAGAGGCTCCATAAACATGATGTGGGTGTATATATGTATTTTGGGTAGTAACTGTACGTATTCGAAATTGTGGTCCGTATTGGAAAGTTATGTATGTATTGTGTATGTTTTTGGGAATCAGCTGTTGAAATGCTAAAAGAGAAATGAACTTAAGTTTGTAAGATCCACGCTTAAATCCTAAGTTGCTATTACATATGGAACATGGTACTTGTATATACGGGGGAACGCGTTGGGTAGGAAAGGCAATCCAGGTCCTCTTGACTGGTTCACCTTGTCAGGCGCGGGTCTCGTCCCTCGATTTTGGGGTGTGACACTAATTACAAAGGAAACTCTGGCGAAATTTTCAGAAAATATCGGAGTTTGTAAAAATGTGGGGGTTGGTTTATTTTCTATTTTTCCTATTCTAGTGATTCCCCGATCTTCATTCGAGGACGAATGATTTTAAGTGGGGGAGAATGTAAAGACCCGTAAAATTTTATGGCTAAAAGTAATGCCCAAATAGGTCCCCGTGTTGTTATAACTGTATAAATTTTTAAAACGGACCCTTTTTGAGTAAAAAGTACCCCGGGACTTAAAAGATATAATTTTCCAGATTTGCGCAGGTCTACGGTCCACTATGTGATCGCAGATCAGGTATGCGGACCGCATAGTGGTCGCATACCTGGACAGTTTGATGTCCATTTTGAGGACAGTTATGCGGCCTAGAATGTGATCACATTTTACCAATGCGAGCCGCATAGTTGTCGCATTCTTGCACCTTGATTTTTGCGGAGGGAGTTATGTGACGCACTATGCGATCACATAACAAGTATGCGGACCGCATAGTGGTCGCATACCTGGGCAGTCATCTTTTCATTTTGGCCCATTTGAGGGCCATTTATGCGACAGGAATGTGGATCGCATAGCAGGAATGCGATCGCATTCCTTACCGCATTTCTGCTTCGGGACTGTTAAATTTCTAATTTTATACCCGACCCCCAGTTCATTAAAACACCCACCCCTTTCATTTTAAGCTCATTTTTTGATAAATTAGAGAGAGGAGAGAGTGGGTTCTAGAGAGAGAGAGAGTTCTAACGTCATCAAATTCTTTCCTCCATCACTACTCAGGCCTGGAATTGATCAAGTAGGACACCATTTTCTTTACTACAAGAGGTAAACGTCCACCCCCTCAACCTTAATTTCCAGATTTTTGTTAAAATGAAACATGGTTAGGTGGGTTCATGAATATGGGGGTAGGAGTCTTGCATGCATGTAACCAACTAGTCATAATCTAGTAAAAAGAAATGGGTTAGAGTAATCTTTCACTAAAAAGAGGCCATTTAATTTAAAGGAACACCTAGTGTTTGATAGAATGCTCAAGTGAGTTCAAGAAATGATCATTATTCCTAATTCTAAGTTCAATTATGCCACATTGTGAACTAGATTGAAGGTGGTTGAAGGTCCGGTGAGTTGTGGTAGGAAATTAAAGGGGAATTCCGATTCAAGGTATGTATGGCTAACTTTAATATTTGTAGAGTTACCTTGTTGGTGTCCGAGCACACGGTATGAAATTCTTGCTTGAGCATATGTGAATTGATTGTCCTGCTGTGTCAAGGTGTACGAGTTCATTCTCTTATTTTCTTAAGTCGATTACCATGCTAATTGAGTTTATGAAGGGTGATTCTTTGTGCTTATCCTACCATGTGTAAGGTTCGTTAAATGTTCGAATATGTCAATATGGAAGTATGTGATACTAAATGAAAGAAGGTTAATGTACTCTAATGTGGAAAGGTATCTAATTTCTAAGGGTAGAGTGTGGAAAATGATGAAAAGAAACCGTGGATTGATTTAACTGAGTTAAATAATGATGGAAACACCATAGGTGAATTATTGTTTGGTAAGGTTTATTGTTCCTTGACTTCATATAGTTGTTGGTTGATATGAACATATGATCTTGATGATGAAGATCCCTATGATATACTTGTTGATTATTGTTGCTATGAAATATGAACGTATGGTGGGATCGCGTTGCGCGTCGCAACACGAAGAAATAAGGGTGGAGAGGTAATAAGGGTGAAATGTGATTGTACGGTGGGATAGGTTTGCGTGCCGCAACACAAAGTAATAAGGGTGGAGAGGTAATAAGGGTGAGATGAGAATGTGCGGTGGGATCGGGTTGCGCGCTGCAACAGATGAATAATTGAAATAAGTGACTGTGGAATATCCATTTGTAACTTTCTGTATGTTTATGTGGTACTTGTGTGGTTACCCTTACTGTCTTCCAATTGTGTATTGTGTGGTTCTAATTGGAATAAACTTTGTTCATACATGCTAGTACTATTCAATGGTATTAACGTCCCTTTTGCCGAGGGCGCTACATCTTTTATATGGATGTAGGTGGTTCCACAATAGGTAGCTCAGACCGCTGATAGTGGTGTTTCCCCGTCATACTTTCAGCAGATCCGGTGAGCCCCACTTCCTCTCGGAGCCGTGTGTAGTCTATATCATCTCTTTTGTTATGTCCTTTAAGGTATAGCTAGGGCCTTGTTGCCGGCAAGTATTGTGTAAACCCTTAGTACTCTTAGAGGCTCCGTAGACATGATGTGGGTTGTACATATATGTATTTTGGGCAGTAATTGTGTCTACTAGTAATCGTGGTCCGAATCAGAATTATTGTATGTTTGGTGATTATCAAATGTTGAAATGATAAAGGATGAAATGAAATCAAATGGTAAATTCATGCTTAAGCTCTAAATTGCTAATTCATGTGGAATAGTATATATTATAAACACGGGGTAACGCGTTGGGGGGGAAAGGCAATACAAGTCTGCTTGACCGGGATCATCTGGTTGGGCGTCGGTCTCATTCCTCGACTTTGGGAGTGATACTCCTGATGTCTGAACCTGGTCCAAAGCGACCTCCTTGCTGATAACTGTGTCCTGAAGGTGGCGCAATGGCTGAGGACTGAGCATCGGACTAAGATGGCCCTGGTGACCCTCTCCCAAGGGCTGATCTCCCTCCACCAACTGAACTCCCAGGGTTGCCCGCTAACGGGGCCCTACTACTACTCTCCCTCTCTATTATTATTCTTCCCGTAGTTCATACCTTGATGTAGGGCAGCTGTAGCAGTTGAATAATAACCAAGGTACTAAGGCCCTGAACAAGCCGACGAACTCTAGCCTCCATAGTAGACACCATGTGAGCAACATATTTGGACAAGCGCACGAACTCCATATGATACTCCCACACACTCATGTTGCGCTGCTTAAGGGACTCAAACTCTGTAGTACGGGCTGTCATGATCTCGGCATGCAAGAAATGACCCATAAAGGCATCCACAAACTCATCCCACCTTGTCAGAGGGCTCCCTCTCCACGGGAACTCTCCCACATCTCGAACCATGAATATGCTCCTCCCTAGAGACTATAGGAAGCCAAATCAACCCCCTCTGTCTCAGTAGCCCTCGTAACTCGAAGGGTCTTGTACATCTCATCAATGAACTCCTGAGGATCAGCCTCAGTGTCGGTGCCTGTGAACTCTAGAGGGGCTAACCGCAGAAACTGGTTGACCCTGGAACCTGAAGAATCCCCTTGCTCACTAGACGACGCAGGGGCAACATGTGATCTTTAGGCCTCGGAGGCCACTAGCTGAGTCAACATCTGAATAGCTCCCCTGAGATCCCCATCAGAAATACCGGGACCGGAAGCTGGAGCTGGAGGTGGGTCAGGAGTATCAGCGGGAGGGATTTCAGCACCCTCCGCTAGAATAAGAATAGGAATAGCCTGACCTGGAGGGGAGGAGTCAGGCTGATTTATGGCCGGGGAATCATTCGCACCCGCACCATCCGCTGGAGAATTTATGGCCACTCCTGGGGTGGCATTGGCCTCTAGGCCGAGCCGAGTTTTCTTCTTGGGTGCCATTTACTGAAAATTGGAACAATGCATAAGTTAGAGGTAGAAAAACTCACCTTTCACCACATCACACGATATAGAATAGAAATAAAAGGGTACTTTCCTAAATGTTCATGCAGCCCCCTAATTATAGATGTGGTCGACAACACACCGATAAGAAGGGCTCTACTAGACACGGCTCCGAGACATCCTAGGACACTTTTAAAACCTGAGGCTCTGATACCAAGTTTGTCACACCCCAAAATCGAGGGACGAGACCGGCGCCTAACCGGATGAACCCGGTCAAGTGGACCTGGAATACCTTTGGCATTACCTCGTGTTCATAATATACAATATTCCATAGGAAGTAGCGAATTAAAGATTGAGTATGGACCACTTAAGTTCATTTCTTCTTTAATATTTTAGCAGTCGATAATCCCAAAAACATACAACATTTCCAATGCGATCCACGATCACGAGTGAATACAACTGCCACCCAAAATATACATATATACAACCCACCTCGTGTCTACGGAGCCTCTAATAGTACTAGGAGTTTACATAGACTTGCCGGTAACAAGGCTCCGACTATACCTTTTACAACATAAGCAAAAGAGAATGAAATAGTCCACACACGGCCCCGAGAGGAAATGGGGCTCACCAGAACTGCTGAAGAGATGAAGAGGAGGCACCACTAACGGCGGGTTGAGCTACCTGCTATGGAACCACCTACATCTATATAAAAGATGTAGCGCCCCCGGCAAAAGGTACGTTAGTACCATGGAATAGTACTAGTATGTATGAACAAGTCGTACTCTAAGTAAAATCAAACAATACACAGATAGGAGACAGTCAAAGAAACCAAACAAATACTGCACAGAGATATAGAAAACACAAATGAGAGTTCCACAATTTCTTATTTCAATCGTTCTCCTGTTGCGGCGCGCAACCCGATCCCACCTTACAATCATATTCCACCCTTATTCCTTCTGTTGCAGCGTGCAACCTGATCCTACCGTACAATTGTGTTGCGGCGTGCAACCCGATCCCACCTTACAATTCTGTTGCGGCGTGCAACCCAATCCCACCTCACAATCACATTACACCCTTATTACTTCTATTGCGGGGTGCAACCCGATCCCACCTTACAATTCTGTTGCGGCGTGCAACCCAATCCCACCTCACAATCACATTACACCCTTATTACTTCTATTGCGGCGTGCAACCCGATCCCACCTTACAGTCACATTTGATAGCAACATCAACCAATCAATTCAATCACAAGGATTTTCATCATCAAGAATATACATTCGTAACAACCAAATAACCATATGAAATCAAGGCCATAGTTATCTTCACCAAACAGTGGGTCATATACGACATACAATCAACATATGGTTCAATTAGATAAATCCACATTTTGCTTTCCATCACTTACTACACAACATTTTGCACTTAGATACATTCAACAATCTGTTTCGTTATCAATTTCTTTCATTTTGCAGCACATCTTCTCATACCTATGTATTCAACATTTAAGGAGCTTTGCACATGATAGAATAAGCACAAGAAATCACCTTTTCACAATCTCATATAGCATGGTGGCATGGAAATCAACTAGGCCAATCATAGAACAAGATCTTACATCTCAACACATTAGAACAATGGATTCACATATGCATAAGCCAGAAACTCATACCGAGTGCTCGGACACCAACAAGGTGACTCTACAAAGATTAAAGTTAGCCATACATACCTCGAGTCAAAACTTCCCCTTTAATATCTATTATCAACCCACCGAACCTTCTATCGCATCCAATATAATTTACAAGATTCCATGTTGAGAATTAGAATTAGAAATTATGAACTCATTTGGGCATTGTACCGAACACTATGTGATCCCTTAGATTAACTAGCCCATTTTTAGTGAAAGATTTCCCTAGCTTACTTCCCTTTGCTAGACTATAGAAGATTATTCACATGCATGCAAGGTTTTAGCTTTTATCTTCAAGAACAAATTCATGTGTTCCATTTTTAACCAAAACCTGAAAATTTGGGGAAATGGAGTGAAGACTTACCTCTTATGGTGGAGAAGATGACGACCACTCGATTACTTCCAGGCCTGAGTAAATATGGAGGACCAATTTGGGGAAGATGGGGACTTCTCTCACTAGAACCCACTTTCACTTCTCTCTATTTTAATCAGATAACCCTTAAAAATGAAGGGGATGGGTGTTTTACTGAACTGGGGGCCGGGTTTTAAAATTAGAAATTAGAAGCCCCGAAGCAGGGATGCGGTCAGGAATGCGATCGCATTCCTGTTATGCGGTCCGCAAACCTGTCGCATAAGTGGCCTTCAGCTGGGCCAAAAAGAGAAATAGACTGCCCAGGTATGGGACCACTATGTGGTCCGCATACCTGTTATGCGTTTGCATAGTGCGTCGCATAACTCACTCCGCAAAAATCAAGGTGCAAGAATGCGACAACTATGCGGCCCACATTCGTGTAATGCGATCGCATTCTAGGCCGTATGGCTATCCTCAAAATAGACAGCAAACTGTCCAAGTATGCGACCACTATGCGATCTGCATACCTGATCTGCGATCGCATAGTGGACCGCAGACCTGCGCAAATATGGAAAATTTTATCTTTTAAGTCCCGGGGTACTTTTTACTCCGTCAAAGGTTTGTTTTAAGAATTTCTACAGTTATAACCACATGGGAACCCATCCGCGCATTGTTTTTAGACTTGAAATTTTATGGGTCTTTACACGATCTAATTATTTTATGATGATGCAGCTGTTTCTTGGTTTCCTGGTGCGGTTTCGGACCTTCCAGGCTGGGTTTAGCTACTGGCCTCTACTTCTTCATACGCCGAACGCAGCTAGCGTGATTTGGACAAAGGTCGATGGGAGGCCAAAAATCATGGTGAGTTTTATTGTTTGCATATTTGTGTTCCTTAGTGAAATACTTACTTTTATTTTCATGTGGGCCTCGGAGACACCGTTTCTATGCAGCCTCCCCCGCCCGGTGAAGAAGAAATCCCAAAGCCTGCTAAGGAAAAGAAAAGGAATATGGGGTCGCCCGCAAGTTACCCAAAGCCAAAGAAAAGCATGCTTCGAAAGCCTAAGGCTGATACCGTGGCCCTATCTCCAGAAACGGCACAACGTCTTTGTTATGAGGACAAAGAGAGAGACGCCGAAGAGGGAGAAGATGATGGCTTCTTGTTGGTCTCGGAAAAGAGGAAGCACTGACGCTTCAAAGGCCGCTGAATAGATGGTGGCAATGTGGTTCAGTCTCGAACCGAAGAAATTTCAGAGGCGAACTCGAGCAAAGTCTCCGAGCCATCGGGCAGCAAAAGCACACCTCGTTTTGGAGGTCATTTGGAGGGTGGGACCAGGGGGCCTGGTCCCGAGGCCCTCCAAGGAGAAGAGAATGCCCTGAGTGGATCACTTTGGATAATTAACATGGATGAATCACCGCTTGGTCCTGAGTTGTCTAAGGGACAATTTTGAGATGCTAGGAACATGCGAACTCTTGATGTGGGGACGAGCCATAAAGGGCACGATATCTTTCGAGAGTGCATTGTAGGGATCGAAGATGGCATCGATCCAGAGGCTTCTTTTATTTTTTTATGAGGCCCAGCGGCTCTTCAAATAAGTAAGTTATGCCCTTAATATCACGCCCGCATTTTATCCTTAATGTTCTGAGTCTCACTCTTTCCTTTTTGTGCCATCGAGAAGAGTTTTCCAAGTCTCGAACTGAGCTTGCTCGATGTGAGGCCGAGCACAAGAAGCTCTTGGAAGAGAGGGACAACCTTAAGATCCTTTATGTCAAAAAGGAGGGGGAGATCAGTGATCTTCGAGCCGAGCTGGCGAAGGCTCATTAAGGACAGACCGATATTATCGAAATGCTAGTGTACCCTTTGAAGTTTTGTTATGCATTTTCTCGATTGGTCGGCTAACACTTCAAATTTGCAGGCTCAACAAAAGGGTGAGCTGGTGGAGCAGCTCCTAGAGGAGCTCAAGATGAAGGAATTCGAGACCTTCGGGTGGAGAAAAGGCATGGACCATCTCGCCTCGGAGAAAGATACTCTTCGGGAGCAACTGGATTCAATTGAACACCAGCTTCAGATTGTAAAGGAGGAAAGCCTGGCTCAAAGCTAAATCTGCTGCTGAGTTTGCAAAGGCCAAATCTGATGCAGAGGCCTTTGTGTCTTTGTATTGAGCTGACATTGAAGCCTCTAACACCCGGGCAAATGAGATCTCTACTGCGGCCGACCACGCCTGGCGACAGTCCCGAAGAGAAACCCTTGAGGAGGTGCACGCTCGTGGCTTCAACCTCTCAGCCAATATTGAAAATAGGCTACCACTTTGCTTTTTGATGACGAGGATCCATCTAGTGGCTCCGAGAGCGGAGGAGACGAAGATGAAGTCCTCGAGGAGGAGATTCTCGAAGACGCGGCTCCCGAAGATACATCTGTCGAAGATGTGTCCCTGGAGTAGATTTAGGTTTCTTTATTTTGTTTTTTTGTTTTTGTGTTTTTGTGAAGGACCCCTCGTGGGTATTGTAAATATCTCTTGTAAACACCTCTTATAGATATAATAGGATCTCCTTGCTTCATCTTTGATAATTTTGTCTCGTATTCATTTGTGAACGAAATTTGATGTTATAACTTTAATGATCAGACTGAGTATTGGCCTGAATTCTGAATATAATAAACCCTTAGGTTTTTTGTTGATTAATGGGCGATCTTTATAATAGAATACCTCTTAAGGTTTTTTGTTAATCCTCGAGATAAGACTAAGTTGATTTGACGCGAACTCGGGATGGTGGGACTCTTGACTCCGGGTTGAGTGAGAGCAATGTCTCGAACCCTCAACGTTTTGGCCCTTAGGCTCTTTTATATCGGACCTTAAGCTCTTTAAGTTAGGCCAATTCGGCCTCTAAAGCGGCTATAATTTTTTCCTCTTTTCGGCTGAAAGACTTAGTTAAAATTTCTTTATGCCTTAGAATGTGTTTTTTGTACCGGTTGGGTTTTTCGAAGGTTCAATCGATCGGGACCTCATTTGTGATCCATTTGTGTTACGATAATTGAATACCTCTTGAGGTTTTTTTCGAAGGCTAATTTTATCGAAGCCTTTAAATTATTCGAGAGCTGATTTTATGGAAGCCCTTTTTTCTTTTGCCGAGGGTAGACTAGTTTAAACTATTTTTCAAAGTATTCGAAGGCCTTTAACTTATGGCAGAAGTCAGACGTCTCCGAGCCGCGTTATTTTTGTTGTAGTCTTTTTAATATGACTGTAGTCTCTTAATAAGGTTGTAGCCTTTAATATGGTCGTAGCCTTTTAATAAGGTCGTAGCCTTCAGTTATGTCTCTTAGACTTGTCTCCCGATAACCCTTTGAACTTGTTCAAAAGGTTAGTCCCCGAGTATGATGGTTGTAAGGCCCCGAAAAACATCACTATGTAATTTAAGATTTTTTTTGTGTCAAGGTAGGCTAATGCATTGTATTTTCAGAGTTTTGAGTTAAACAATATACTGGGGAGTTGAAATTTTTCATCACGGCTAGACCAGGCTTTAGCCAGGGTGGACCAGGCTTTAGGCTGGAGATGCCAGGTCTAGAACCCGGCCAGAAAATTTTGGACTATCCATCTTCTATCTTTATAACCCGACCCAACTTCATTAAATACACACAATGGGTTATTTTTGAGAAAAAAAATTTGATGTGTTAGAGTGAGAGAGGGAGCCCTAGAGTGAGAAAGTGATCTCCATTAAAGCATTCTTCAATTCTTACACAAATCTTTAAAGATTAACAAGGAAAACACACTAGATCTTCATCCTTGAGGTAAGATTCTACACCCAACCCCTAATTTCGAATTTTTAGCTAAAGATGGGTAATTATCATGAAATTTTGTAGGTATTGGAGTTGTTATCTTGCTTCCATGTGTTATCAACGAGTGTAGGAACATTGTTGAACTAAAAATGTTTAAGGATGGTTTGAAGGTTAATGAAATCCTCTATAAAAGGACCTTAAAGACTTAATGAACACCTAGTGTTTGATGGGACGCTCAAACGAGCTAAGACTATGAATATCTTCCTAATTTGTGTTCAATTTTGTTATATCTCCAAATAGATTGGAATTGCTAGGATTTCCGGAACGTTGTAGTAATTTAAGGAAAAGCTCAAGCAAGGTATGTATGGCTAAGACCCACTCTTCTAAGAAATTGAACCCCTTGATGTCCATGAAATTAATGTAAGTCCCAAAATTTATTGGTATAGAAATTACTATTACAGACGTGCTTGTGTTGCAAGAATATATGTACAATATGTATTTCAATGTTCCCATAATGCTATTTGTCGTTTGAGGATATGTTAAGGATATGGAATTTGTGCTAAAATGCCTACACTTCTAGTTGAGCTTGAATAAAGATTGTTATGTCAAAGTATGTAAAGGCCTCTAATTACCTACGATCTGTATTTGCTCTCATGTGTACTCAACATCTTGAATTGAAAGTCTTGTTTGTTGAAAATGATAACAATGTGAAATGTGGGAAAGAAATTGCATTATGAAATACAGCCAAGCGCCAAGATTGATATAACAAGTGGGGCCACTAGTGTCGATGAATTGATATATGTGAAAGAAATATGAAATGAGATGATCGATGAAAAATTGTAACGTCTCTGCTATAATGGCCTAGCCGATCGGATCGTGATCAGACGCCATGCCGCACACATGGTGGAACTGAGCTGGAAACTAAAATTTGAAATTGAAACTGGAATTATGATTGTGGTGACTATCTCTAATGGGATGACCTAGCCGATCGGGTCGTGATCGGACTCTGTATAAAAGTACGGTAGTATTGTGAATGATGAGGTATTGATAATAATGATGTCCCCATTTAAAGCTATGAAAATTACATGAAAGCTTATCTGATTCTTAATGTGTTGTTGTAGTGTTGTTTAAGGTTTCCATTGGTTCCATGATTATTTCTTCTTGTATTATTGTGCTTTCTAATGAGATATGTTTAGTTATACATACTAGTACTATTCGACATTACTAATGTCCCTTTTGCCGGGGCGCTACATCTTTAAATGGATTTAGGTGGTTCCATAGCAGATATTGTTGATCGCAGCTAGTGATGCATCATCATCATCTTCCTAGCAGACTTGGTGAGCCCTATTTCTCCCTGGGGTCATGTAGTATATCTTTTGTTTGTATGTTTTCAACGTTTTGAAGTATATCTGGGGCTTGTTGCCAGCATTGTTATGACTCTTTTTGTATCATTATAGGCTCCGTAGGCACTATGTGGGTTGTATATGGATATTGTAAGGGTTAGTGGATTAAGTTGTGTTCTTCAAATTAAAAAGTGTTTGTAATTTTGAAGAACTTACCAATGAGGTAACAATTGGATCAATTTGGAAATATTTACAAAAATCTTCTGGTTGTATAATTTTTAATAACCTATTTTCTTGATCATAATGAGTTGGGTAGAAAATGTCTAATAGGTTTGTTCAGTCGGATTCACTCGGTTGAGCGCCAATCGCGCTCCCCGAGGTTGGGGTGTGACAAACTTGGTATCAGATCCTAATGTTTTAAAGTGTCCTAGGATGTCTCAGAGCCGTGTCTAGTAGAGCCCTTCTTATCGGTTTGTTGTCGACCACATCTATAATTAGGGGGCTACTTGGAATTTAGGAATAATACCCTTCTTTCTTGTTCTATATCGTGCGATAGAGCGGAATGTGAGATTGTTTCCCCTTTTAACTCGTGCATTGCTCTGACTTTCAGCTAATGGCACCTAAGAAGAAAGTGAGAATTAGTCAAGGAGCCAATACCACCCTAGGAGTGGCTGTTCACCCTTCATTCAATGGTGCGGGGGAAGATAATCCTCCAACTATCTCCCTGCCTTATTCTATACCGGAGCAGACCGCTCCATCTCCTACACCTGCCGAGGGTGCAACCATCCCTCCCGCTGATAATCCGGTTACCCCTCCAACCTGAGCCTGTGGTCCTAGTGTTACTAACGGGGATCTCAAGAGAGCCATACAGATATTGACTCAGATAGTGTCTTCCCAGACCTAAAGATCAAATGTGACACCCAACTCTTCTAGCCAGCAAGGGGATTCTACTAGTTCTAGGGTGAACAGATTTCTTCAACTAGACCCTCTGGTGTTCTTAGCTATAAATCTCGAGGAGGATCCCCAGGACTTTATTGATGAGATGCACAAGGCTCTTAGAGTTATGCGTGAAACTGAGATAGAGGGAGTGGAGTTGGCTGCCTACCATCTGAAAGGGGTGGCCTATTCGTGGTTTGTGTTGTGGGAAGTGAGGAGGGGAGTCCTCCGGCAACATGGAGTGAGTTTGCCGATGCCTTTGTCGATCATTTCCTGCCTGCTGAGACAAGGGCAGCCCGTACAACAGAGTTTGAGAATCTAAAGAAAGGTAGTAAGAGTGTGTGGGAATGCCACATGGAGTTTGCACGACTGTCCAAGTATGTTGTTCACATGTTGCTTACTATGGAGGTCAGGGTTCGCCGGTTTGTTCAGGGAGTTAGTCCTTTGACTATCAATGAGGCTTCTACAGCTGCCTTGAATTCGGATATGAATTATGGGAAGATGGTGGCATTTGCTCAGGCTTGGAGAACCGTAAATTCAAAAAACAGGATGGAACGAAAGGATAGTAGCAAGGCTCGATCAGCGGGCAACTTCGGGGAGTCATCTAGTGATAGGAGATCAGATTTAAGGGGAGGGTTGTCAGGGTCGTCCCCATCTGTTGCACAGTCCTCAGCCAGTGCACCGCCATCAGGGCCTAGACAACAGCAGTAGTGGAGTCGTTCAGACCCGGTCAGGGCAGCATGGGACCCCACCAGTAGGGTCAGTAAGGAGGGAGGCCCCAACGGTAGCAGAGGCCCCCATGCGCCAGGTGCGCAAAAATACACTCAGGAATTTGTTACATGGACTTGCCCATATGTTATGGGTGTGGGATGAGGGGCCAGATTCAGAGTCATTGTCGTGTATTTCGCCAGGGTGCGGGTAGGGGCACATTTCAGCCATCCGGTCCAGCAGCTACTATATCCTAAACACCCTCACCAGCTCAAGGTACTTCAGCATCCGCATGGCGTGGTGCAGCTAGGGGTAGTGCACAGAGTTTGGGAGGACCTAGCCGATTCTATGCTATGAGTGGTCGACAGAGTGCAGAGTCTTCTCCAGATGCTGTCACAGGTGTATTGACTGTCCAATCTCATAATGTATATGCTCTCATTGATCCTGGATCTTCCTTGTCCTATGTTACTCCTTATGGTGCTATGAGTTTTGGGATATAGCCGGAATAGCTTCATGAGTCGTTCTCTGTATCTACTCTGGTCGGCGAGTCTATTACGGTCGCGCGAGTTTATAAAGACTATGTTGTCTCGGTGCATGGTCAGGATACCATGGTCGATCTCATTGAATTGGGGATGGTTGATTTTGACGTAATAATGGGGATGGATTGGTTTTATTCATGTTTTCCCAAGTTCGATTGTCGAACCAGCATTACGAGGCTTGAATTTTCTGACGAGCCAGTTGTTGAGTGGAAGGGGAATAATTTTGTGTCAAAAGGTAGGTTTATTTCATACCTTAAGGCCACGAAGATGATCAAGAAGGGGTGTATTTATCATCTGGTCTGAGTTACGGACACCAATGCCGAAGTGCCTACTCTTGAATCCGTGCAAATTGTAAACGAATTCCCTATATCATTCCGGATGAGCTCCGTGGGATTCCTCCAGACAGGGAAATTGATTTTGGGATTGATGTGATGCCAGACATGCAGCCTATATCCATTCCAGCTTAAAGAATGGCGCCGACATAATTAAAAGAGCTAAAGGAACAACTGAAGGATTTGTTAGAGAAGAGTTTTATCCGACCAAGTGTGTCGCCTTGGGGCGCACCAGTCCTCTTTGTCAAGAAGAAAGATGGATCACTGCGAATGTGCATTGAATATCAGCAACTTAACAAAGTTACAATCAAAAATAAATACCCATTGCCAAGATAGATGATTTGTTTAATCAATTGCAAGGTGCAAAGTTTTTCTCCAAAATTAATTTTCCGTTCGGGTATCATCAATTGAAGATAAGGGAGAATAACATTCCGAAAACAACTTTCAGAACCCAATATGGACACTTTGAATGTTTGGTGATGTCTTTCGGGCTGACAAATGCCTCAGCAGCTTTCATGGATCTTATGAATCGAGTCTTCAAGCCTTTTCTCGACACCTTTTTGATAGTGTTCATTGATGATATTCTTGTGTATTCTCGGAGCCGAGGGGATCACGCTGACCACCTCAGAGTTGTTCTACAGACTCTTCATTACCACCAGTTGTATGTGAAGTTCTCAAAATGTGAATTTTGGCTTGAATCTGTTACATTTCTGAGACACGTAGTCTCTGAGGAAGGAATTAACATTGACCCCCAAAAGATTGCAGCGGTAAAGGATTGGCCTAGACCTACAACTCCGATAGAGATTTGCAGTTTCTCGGGTTTGGCCAGATATTATAGGAGGTTTGTGGAGGGTTTTTCTACTCTTGCTGCTCCTTTGACAATTGACGCAGAAGGCGGTCCAGTTCCAGACCTTCTGATGCTTGTGAGAAGAGCTTCTAGGAATTGAAGTCAAGATTTACTATGGCGCCAGTGTTGACCTTACCGGAGGTTACGGAAGGGTTTGTGGTATATTGCGATGCTTCAAGGATCGGTCTTGGTTGTGTATTGATGCAGCATTGTAAGGTTATATCCTATGCTTCAATGCAACTTAAGAATCATGAAAAGAACTATCCAACACATTACTTAGAGCTTGGAGCGGGGGTTTTTGAAATAAAGATTTGGCAGCATTATTTGTATGGCGTCCAAGGGGATGTATTCACGGACCACAAGAGCCTTCAGTACATTTTCAGACATAAGGATTTGAATCTGAGGCAGAAAAGGTGGCTTGAGTTGCTCAAGGACTACGACATCGATATTTTATATCATCCAGGGAAGGCTAATATAGTGGCAGATGCTCTCAGTTGGAAATCCATGGGTAGTTTGGCTCACTTGGAGTCTTGTCAAAGTTCGTTGGCCTAGGAGGTTCACCAGTTAGCTAGTTTTGGGGTTCGTCTTGCGGACTCTAATGAGGGAGGAGTAATTGTGCAGAATAGGGCAAAATCGTCGCTTGTGGCAGATGTCAAGGAAAAGCAATATGATGATCCATTGTTAGTACAGTTGAAGGAGGGAACCCAAAGACACAGGACCTCATCTTTTTCTCTTAATATGGATTATGGTACATTACGATACCAAGGGCGACTATGTGTTCCAAACGTGAATGGTCTTCGGGAAAGAATCATGGAAGAAGCACATACTTCTAGATATTTTGTACATCCAGGTTGTACAAAAATGTATCATGATCTCAAAGAGATCTATTGGTGGAATGATATGAAGAGGAACGTGGAAGACTTTGTTGCAAGGTGTCCAAATTGTCAACGGGTGAAGGCCGAGCATCAACGTCCTGGTGGATTGGCACAAAGCATAGAAATTCCAATGTGTAAATGGGAAATGATCAATATGGATTTTGTGGTTGGCATACCGTGCACTCCGCGCTAGTTTGATTCAATTTGGGTGATCGTGGATCGACTCACAAAATCAGCACACTTCTTACTAGTTCAATCCACCGACATCATAGAACAGTATGCCCAATTGTATATCAAGGAAATAGTCAGGCCCATGGCACTCTAGTTTTCATCATTTCCTACCGAGGGGCCCAGTTCACAGCTAATTTTTGGAAGAAATTTCAGCAAGGTTTGGGTACGCAGGTGAATCTTAGCACAGCTTTCCATCAACAGGCTGACGGGAAGGTAGAGCGGACTATTCAGACACTTGAGGACATGTTGCGTGCTTGTGTTCTTGATTTCAAAGGTAAGCTGGGACGACCAGTTGCCACTCATCGAGTTTGATTATAATAACAGCTTCCATGCTAGTATTCAGATGGCACCATTTGAGGTATTGTATGGCAGGAGATGTAGATCCCCTATTGGTGGTTTGAGGTCGGGAAAGCTAAACTGATAGGGCTAGACCTTGTGCATCAAGCTATGGAAAAGGTTAAGATCATTAAGGAGCGGTTGAAAACTTATTAGAGTCGCCAAAAATCTTATGCGGATATTTGTCATAGGGATTTGGAGTTCAAAGAAGATGATTGGGTATTCTTGAAGGTGTCCCCCATGAAGGGTATTATGCGATTTGGAAAGAAAGGAAAATTGAGTCTGAGCTATGTCGGGCCGTATAGAATAATTCAAAGGATCGGTCGGGTAGCGTACAAGCTTGGGCTACCACCCGAGGTGTTGTTGGTGCACCCGATATTCCATGTGTCTATGTTGAAGAAAGTAGTGGGAGATCTATCAGCTATTGTGCCAGTAGAGGCCATTGAGGTTAATGAGGATTTGTCGTATGAAGAGCTTCCCATTGCCATTCTTGATAGGCAAGTCCGGAAATTGAGGAACAAAGAGATCGACTCTATGAAAATATTGTGGCGAAACCAGCAAGTTGAGGAGGCCACTTGGGAGGCCGAGGATGAAATGAGAAAGGAGTACCTGTAATTGTTTGAATAGCCATGTAATAATTTTATGAAGTTGTTTACCATAAATTTTGTATCACTTGTTCTGCTAAGGCAAAGATATTCCTTCTTAGCTATATGTTCCTTATAAAGCCAGATTAACGTTATTTTGTGTTCCATTGCATTATTCAACCATAAATGTGTTGTTAGAACTTGTTTCTGGGGCTCTCTGTCAGGTGGATATGCCTAGTTACAAAGGAAAATTTGGAAAAATGGGAAGTTAGAAAAATTTGGAGCTAATGGTATATGGTAAAAAACTGAAACTGCATAAAGAACTATTAACTAAGACTTGATCCTCATTCGAGGATGAATGATCTTAAGTGGGGGAAAATGTGAGGCCCCGAAAAACTTCACTATCTAATTTAAGGTTTTGTGGTGTCAAGATAGGCTAATGCATTGTATTTTTGGAGTTTTGGGTTGAACAATGCGCTGGGGAGTTAAAAGTTTTCGTCATAGCTAGACCAGGCTTTAGCCAGGATAAAGCCAGGATGGACCAGGCCTTAGGCTGGCGAGGCCAGGCTGTACTAGGCCTTAGGTTGGCGAGGCCAGGCTAACGCCAGGCTAGACCAGGCTTTAGACTGGCAACGCCAGGTCTCCCAAAAATTTTGGAATATCCATTCTTCTATCTTTATAACCCGACCCAAATTCGTTAAATACACGCAATGGGTCACTATTTAGCAAAAAAATCTGATGTGTTAGAGTGAGAGAGGGATCCCTAGAGTGAAAAAGTGATCTTCATTAAAGCATTCTTCAATTCTTACACAAATCTTTGAAGATTAACAAGGAAAACACACTAGATCTTCATCCTTGAGGTAAGATTCTACACCCTAACCCCTAATTTCAAATTTTTAGCTAAAATACGTAATTATCAAGAAATTTTGTGGGTATTGGAGTTGTTATCTTGCTTGCATGTGTTATCAACGGGTGTAGGAACATTGTTAAGCTAAAAATGTTTAAGTATGGGTTGAAGGTTGATGAAATCCTCTATAAAAGGAACTTAAAAACTTAATGCGCACCTAGTGTTTGATGGGATGCTCAAACGAGCTAACACTATGAATATCTTCCTAATTTGTATTCAATTTTGTTATATCTCGAAATAGATTGGGATTGCTAAGATTTCCGTAACATTGTAGTAATTTAAGGAAAAGCTCAAGCAAGGTATGTATGGCTAAGACCCACTCTTCTTAAAAACTGATCCCCTTTATGTCCATGCAATTGGTGTAAGTCCCAAAATTTATTGATATAGAAATTGTTATTCCATACGTGCTTGTATTGCAAGACTATATGTACAATATGTATTTCAATGTCCCCATAATGCTATCTTGTCGTTTAAGGATGTGTTAAGTATATGGAATATGTGCTAAAATTCCTAGACTTCTAGTTGAGCTTGAATAAAGATTGTTATGCCAAATTATGTGAAGGCCGCTAGTTACCTACGATCTGAAATTTCTCTCGTGTGTACTCAATATCTTGAATTGAAAGGCTTGTTTCTTGAAAATGATAATAATGTGAAATGTGGGGAAAAACTTGCATTATGAAATACGGCCAAGAGCCAAGATTTAATATAACGATTGTGGCCACTAGTATCGATAAATTGATATATGTGAAAGAAATATGAAATGAGATGATCGATGAAAAATGGTAATGTCTTGGCTATAACGGCCTAGCCGATCGGGCCGTGATCGGACGCCATGCCACACACATGGTGGTACTGAGCTGGAAACTGAAATTTGAAATTGAAATTGGAATTATGATTATGGTGAATGTCTCTAATGGGACGACCTAGCGGATTGGGTCGTGATTGGACTCCGTATAAAAGTACGGTGGTATTGTGAATGATGAGGTATTTATAATAATGATGTCCCCATTTAAAGCTATGAAAATTACTTCAAAGCTTATGTGATTCTTAATGTGATGTTGTAGTGTTGTTTAAGGTTTCCATTGATTCCATGATTATTTCTTCTTGTATTATTGTTCTTTCTAATGAGATGGTATTTAGTTATACATACTAGTACTATTCGACAGTACTAACGTCCTTTTTGCCTGGGGCGCTACATCTTTAAATGGATGTAGGTGGTTCCATAGAAGACACTGTTGATCGCAGCTAGTGGTGCATCATCATCATCTTCCCAGCAGACTTGGTGAGCCTCATTTCTCCCTAGGGTAATGTAGTACATCTTTTGTTTGTATGTTTGCCACGTTTTGAGGTATAGCCGGGGCGTTGTTGCCGGCGTTGTTATGACTCTCTTTGTATCATTAGAGGCTCCGTAGGCACTATGTGGGTTGTGTATGGGCATTGGAAGGGTTAGTGGATTATGTTGTGTTTGCACCCTTGTTCCTTCAAATTGAAAAGTGTTTGTAATTTTGAAGAACTTACCAATGACGTAACAATTGGATCAATTTCGAAATATTTACAAAAATCTTCCGGTTGTTTAATTATTAATAACCTATTTTCTTGATCATAATGGGTTGGGTAGAAAATGTCTAATAGGCTTGCTCAGTCGGGTTCACTCGGTTGAGCGCTAGTCGCGCTCCCCGAGGTTGGGGCGTGACAATGGCCTTGGCCTTTATGTCGAGGGTTGCCTCTTTGAGGTCTTATGAGATTAAGCTTGCATAGTTCGAATGTGTTTGACTATCGATGGTAGTCCCCGAGTAGTTGAGATGTACTCGTTTCTTAGCTCTTGAGCCTTTTCTCATACAGAATCATATGTATGGAGTAACAAATTTCTTCAAGTCATGAGATGTTTAAATAGAAAAGGTGCTTCTTTCAATAACTAGTATGTGTGTACATATTTTTCCATTGAGGATCGGTATTCCTATATGGGCACGATTCCTTTGACCATTTGGCCCATTACAAAGTTTTCCCTATCAAGGCCTTCTTAGGCGTGAAGTATTTTCCTGTTTTCCTCGAAAATACCAGTCCCCGAGGGGTGATGCCCCCAGTATTCGAGGTGAATTGAAAAGAAGCCTTGGATACTTGTGGAATTCCCCTTAGGTAGCAATAATTTTTTCCTCATTAAAAACCTCGCCGGAAAAACCCATTTGGGATAAAACCCGATCTAAGGAAAAAAGAGTGCAACGTATGCTTTAAAACCTAAGGTCTTTGAGTTGAAAGGTTTCCCGATGTCTTCGATTGAACACCTGTAATGAGTTAGTCTTAAATATAAATGGAAAAAGGATAAGTTTATACCTTAGCAGTAGTATCATTTGAGTAGTGACACATTCCAACTATTTGGTAGTTGTTTGCCTTCCATCGTGCTAAGTTTGTAAGATCCTTTACCTACAACTCCGAGGACCCGGAACGATCCTTCCCAATTCGGGCCCAGTTTCCCTTCATTTGGTCTCGAGTATTGAGGGTGACCTTCCATAGAACTAAGTCCCCAATTCTGATGTGTCGCATGTTGGTTCTTCTATTGTAGTATCTCTCGATCCTTTGCTTCTACGCGGTCATCCGAACAAGTGCTGCTTCTTATTTTTCATCTGATAGCTCGAGGCTAGTATTCATAGCCTCGTGATTTGACTCCTCTAATGCATGTCAAAACCTGGCGCTGGGCTCTTCGACTCGATAGGGATAAGGGCCTCAGATCCATATACTAAAGAGAACGGAGTAGCCCCCGTGCTAGATTTTGATATTGTTCGATATGCCCAAAGGATCTTAGGTAGAACTTCTCTCCATTTTCCCTTCGCATCGTCCAACCTTTTCTTTAGGTTTTAAATGATAGTTTTGTTTTTGGACTCGACCTGTCCATTTCCAGTTCGGTGGTAAGGTGTTGATAAGATTCTTTTTATTTTGTGTGCTTTGAGGAACCTCATCACCTTCTTGCCGGTGAATTTTTTTCCATTGTCACATACAATCTCGATAGGTATCCCGAACCGGCATATGATGTGGTCCCTGATGAAGTCAATAACTTCTTTCTATCTGACCTTCTCGGAGGCCTGTGCTTCCACCCATTTAGAAAAATAATCAGTCATAAACAAAATAAATTTAGCTTTACATGGGGCCGTTGGTAAAGGGCTGACTATGTCCATTCGCCATTTCATGAAAGGCCACGGGGATATGACCGAGTGAAGTTTTTCCCCGAGATGATGGATCATCGGTGGAAACCTCTGGCACTTATCACATTTGTTGACAAATTCCTTAGTATCTTTTTCCATGCTGTCCTAGTAATACCCTGCTCTAATAATTTTGTGAATCAAACACTTGGCGCTGGAGTGATTCCCACAAGTACCTTCATGGACTTCTTGTAAAAAATAATCGGTGTCCCCCGGCCCTAAACATACCGCCAA
The DNA here is from genome assembly GCA_005239505.1 of Nicotiana paniculata. Taxonomy (NCBI): domain Eukaryota; kingdom Viridiplantae; phylum Streptophyta; class Magnoliopsida; order Solanales; family Solanaceae; genus Nicotiana; species Nicotiana paniculata. The sequence continues at coordinate 31,181 of MDKI01155762.1, forward strand.
TGGCCCATCGAACATTCTCATGTACAATGATCCATCTCTATCTAATGCAAACCTAGCCGCCTTGGTTCATAGGGCCCTCGATTCTGTGTGGTCCTGTGGGAGTTTTCCATTTTTCAAATAATCGATGTACTTATTCCTTCAATCCCAAGTTAGGCTTGTAGAATTTATCTCGGCATGACCCTCTTCAACCACAAACCTCGATAATTGAACGACAGCCCTCGAGACGATATCATCTTCTTCAACCGAGGATCCCAAATTAGCAAGTGCATCGGCTTCACTTTTTACTCTCGACGTATATGGTCCAGTGTCCACTCTTTGAAGCGGTGCAATGTTACTTGCAGTTTGTCCAAATACCTTTTCATTCTATCCTCTCGAACTTTGAAGCTTTTGTTTACTTAGTTTATCACCAAAAGAGAGTCACATTTGGCCTCGATGATCTCCGCCCCCATGCTTTTTGCTAGTTCGAGACATGAAATCATGGCCTCATACTCAGCCTTAATGTTAGTTAATCTAGGAATTTTGATAGATTTCTAATGACACCGTCCGTAGGTAGTTTAAAACAATACCGAGCCCGGACCCTTTCACATTCGAGGCGTCGTTTGTAAAGAGGGTCCAGACCCCCGAGGAACTACCTGACTTTGTAGAAGTTCTTTTTCTACTTTGGGTACGAGTGCAAGTGCAAAATCTTCCACGAAGTCTGCTAAATTTGAGACCTGATGGTCGTTCGGGGTCGATACTCGATATTGTACTCTCCAAGTTCGATGGCCCACTTGGCCAAACGGTCCGACAACTCGGGCTTATGCAAAACATTTCGAAGTGGGTATGTAGTTAACACACATATGGGATGACATTGGAAATATGGCTTCAATTTTCTAGATGCGCTTATTAATGCAAGTGCTAACATTTCTAAATGTGGATACCTGGTTTCAGCATTTCCAAAGGTTCGACTTACACAATAAACAGGAAATTGTGTACCTTGATCTTCAACCAGCACGCCAATTACCACTACCTCGGGCACAGCCAAGTATAAGTAATGTTTTCGTCTTCCGTTGGAGTGTGAAGTAGGGGCAGGCTCAACAAGTACAGCTTTAACTCCTCCAAACGCTTGCTGAGATACTGGAGTGCATGTGAAGTCATTATTCTTTTTGAGTAGGGAAACGAATTGGTGGCTCCGATCCGATGACCTCGAGATAAATTGGCCTAAAGCAGCTATTCACCCGGTTAGCCGTTGTATGGCCTTCACACTGTCTACAACGGTGATTTTTTGATGGCTTTAATTTTGTCGGGGTTGATTTTGATCCCTCTATTCGATACCATGAAACCCAAGAAATTCCCCGAGCCAACCCCGAAGGTACATTTCTCGGGGTTGAGCTTCATGTTGTACTTTCTTAAGATCTTGAACGTTGCCTGCAAATTAGTCAAATGGTCCTCTGTGCGCAGGGACTTAACTAGCATGTCATCAATTTAAACTTCCATATATTTGTCTACCTGTTGTTCAGACATCTTATTAACTAGGCGTTGGTACGTAGCCCCTACATTTTTTAGCCCAAAGGGCATTACGTTGTAACAATATGTTCCATATTTTGTAATAAACGAAGTTTTTTCCTTGTCCTCAAGGTTCATTTGAATCTAATTGTACTCGGAGTAGGCATCAAGAAAGGTTAGGATCGCGTGGCTAACCGTGGCGTCGATCATACGATCGATGTTAGGTAGTGGGAAAGAGTCTTTAGGGCACGCATTGTTCAAATCTTTGTAATCTATACACATTCTATGTTTATTTCCCTTTTTGGGGACTACCACTAAATTGGCTAGCCACTCGGGGTATTTTACTTCCCTAATGGACCCTATTTTGAGAAGTTTAGTTACCTCGTCCTTTATGAATGTGTGCTTCACCTCAGTCCGGGGTCTTCTCTTTTGCTTTACCGGTTTGAACTTGGGGTCGAGACTCAGCTGATGGGTGGTTATCTCTGATGGGATCCCTGTCATATCTAAATGGGACCAAGCAAAACCATCTATGTTATCGATAAGGAATTGAATGAGTTTTTTCCTGAGTTTGGGGGATAACCCCGTTCCCAGGTATACCTTCTATTCCGGTAGATGCTCGATCAATATCACCTGCTCTAGTTCCTCGATCGTGGACTTCGTTGTGTTCGACTCCTCGAGGGAGACAAAAGCTCGAGGGATAAGGAATTCCTCTCCCTCATCCTCGGCTACCTATTCCTCGGATTCAATCAGGGATGTGGATTGTTATTGTTATTTCAGCGTCTGCTTATTTTTTATGTTCGACTTTTCCGAGGTTGAGGGTGTCGATACTGGTGTCAAATCGTGAACTACAAACATCTCCTTTTCTGCATGTTGCTCCTTGTACATTGTCTTCACACCATCTTTTGTCAGAAACTTCATCATTTGGTGAAGGGTCGATGGTACTTGATGCGTGGCTAGAATTCGTGATTTTAAGCATTATATACCTTGCATTTTATGTGTTTTAAT